>BHEV01024183.1:0-24038 GCA_004319985.1 Emydocephalus ijimae | reverse complement strand
TTTTTACAACGTTTTCCTGCCCCACAAAGCGACTGTAGCCGAGCCCCTACATCGTCTGTTGGACAAAAAGGCAACCTGGGTGTGGCNACATGTGATGCATCACCATTCGGAGTGGGTGCCATTTTGAGCCATGTGTTACCAAATGGAAGTGAAGCCCCTATTGCCTACTTTTCAAAAACGCTATCAAAAGCTGAACGTAACTATGGTCAAATCGATAAAGAGGCTCTTGCTGTTGTATCTGCTGTTAAATGATTTCATGAATACATTTATGGGCGAGTTTTTCCTATAGTTACTNACCCCTTATATATTATCTCCCAGAATGACTCGCTGGTCAGAATTCTTGGCTGCATATAATTATAAGCTGCAACACCGCCCGGTAAAAGCCATCCCCCACGCTGACACACTAAGCCATGCACCACTTCCGGAAACCATTGACGACCCAGCTCCAACCGTCACAACGCTCCAGATTGAGACACTTCAATCACCACCGCTGACAGCTTGAGATATCGCGATCAAAACCAAACGCGATCCCATTTTGGTGCGAGTTCTTAGCTGGGTCGACCGAGGATGGCCATTGGATCAAATCCCTGACAACTTCTTTCCTTTCAAGAATTGGCAGACGGAACTGTTTTCCTAGAAGAGCTGCATCATTTGGGGGAATAGAGTCGTCGTCCCAGAGCGGTTACAATGAGCGGTATTGAAAACCTTGCATGAGGGCCACCCTGGCATCGTGCGCATGAAGGCACTCGCACGAAGCTACGCGTGGTGGCCGGTTATCGACAAGCAGATCGAGGCCTGGGTAAAGACTTGTTACAAATGCCAGGAAGTTAGCAATGCCCCACCGAAAGCAACACCGACGGAGTGGGAAACACCCCGGGGATCACGGTCCCGTATTCATATTGACTTTGCGGGACCTACGAAAGGACACACATTCCTATTAACGGTGGATGCCTACTCAAACTGGCTTGAGATCCACGAAATGAAAAGTACCACAACCGAATCCGTCATCCGCAAGTTGAACAGATTATTCACGACACATGGACTGCCAGACGTTCTGGTATCCGACAACGGCCCCCAGTTTACCGCGCTTCCTTTTGAACAGTATTTGGTGGACCATGGTATTCACCATGCGCTAACTTTGCCAGTGCATCCTGCGGCCAATGGAAGAGCCGAGCGCATGGTACAGTTCGTCAAAAAGACCCTACATAAAATGGATTATGGGGATATCGAAGATAAGATAAACAGGATACTCCTTCTTCAACACATCACTCCTCACAGCGCCACCAATAAGACTCCAGCTGAATTGTTAATGGGACACAAACTCCGCTCCCACCTCGACCGACTACACCCGTCGTACGAACCAGAAAAACCCCACGGATCGAGCGGGAAATGCCACGAATTCAAGATAGGCGACCTAGTTTTCGCAAGAAACTTTTCTGGCGATCCTTTGTGGGTCGAGGCAACTGTAATCCAAGTCACGGGACCCAGGTCGTACCGAGTAAAAAGCCGCGATGGAAGAATATGGAAGCGCCATATTGATCAGCTGCGTTCGAGGCTACAACCTAGTTTCTGCGACTCTGGTGACTCCCAAACTGAGGGGGGAGGGGATGCCGAAGAAACCGAATTCGAAACGGCAGAAAACACGAACGGAAGAAGTCAGCCTTCGGGCATAATGCATGAAGAAGGATCAGAGATGGGGGTAAGCTCGCCTCAAAGGGACACCTCATCAGAGGCAAGCCCACAAAGGCTAGAGGACAACCAGGACATTAACGGCACTGAGTTTTTCAATGAAGAACCGCCGGCACCCGACTTGCCAGAAAACGTCCCGCCAAAACAAGATTATAGACAAGAACCGGGGGGACAACGTAAATCTAATAGACAGTCTAAACAACCTTCCTACCTCAGAGATTACGTCACCGCACCCCTTAAACGGAACCCGGGGGGAAGGGGTGTTGTGAATTAATAAAAGTGCTTAAATAAAGATTATTAAAACCTTTAGAAAAGTGCAGGGTTCTAGCCCTGCACTTCTGATTGGCTGATAATAGCGACATCGGATTGGTTTGTTCAGGAGAATCTGATTGGCTATTAACGGGCCTCTTTCATTGGTTAAGGGAGCTTGCGCTTCACATTTCTTATTGGTTACTTGATCAGCGTTACTGGTTACTTGCCTATAGCTGTTGCTGCCGTAGTTTTTGCTCTGTTCCACAATGTTAAATAAAGAGTTGAAGTTCACTGTTCATCGTCTCGTCTCCGCTCCTTGCGCCCATGTGCAGAACTTAACACTTAGATTGCTGTTTTCCTAGAAAGCTCTTAACTATTTATTTATGTGTGTGTTTTTTTTAAAAAAACACACATCTAAATAATGCACTTCTTTATAAAATCTGTATGTCTGTCATAATAATTGGGTGTTATTCATCTATATTTTCTTCCCAATCCAGATTGTGAGAATGACCAGACTTGAAGCCTGTCAGAAAGATGATATAAAATACTTACAGCATCTGTTCACAGTGTTATTGTTACTGGGTAATACTACTTTAAGAAAGGGGGTGTTTGAAAGGGTATCGCTCACTGTAAGCCAATCTTGGGAGAAAAGCTAAAAGAAAACGCCCCCCCCTTTTTTTTTGCAAGAAATACATTTAAAGACACTATAAAGATGCACACAACATGATGAGATTTTTGTTAAAACTATAATTGAGGTAGGGTATATAAATGTAAGTGGGAAATGTTTACGCTTTTAGGTGGAAACCTGCTCATCCAATTGCCTAGGGACCACATGGTAGACTTAGGAACAAATTTGAATAAGCTACTGTTGTTTATTAAGGATGGATGCAATCATGGCAATATGGGATATTCTTGGGGGGAAAACTCCAAACAATGCTTCAGAAAAAAGAGCTCAGTCCAGTGACAGAACATGCGCTTTGAGTGTGGCAGATTTCATGTTATTGCCTAGTAGGTAGAATCAAATACAATAATAGATAAACCCAATTAATTACAGTCTCTTTCCATCATGCATTTCCTTTCAAGTCAATTTTTCTAATATGAAAACTGGAAAATCACCTTTAATGCATGATGAATCCACACAAAGTATCATGGAATTTCTGTTTAATCCCATTCAGTTGAAATGCCCATTACAATTTCTTCCATATCCTGGAAACTTGTTCTTTTCTCTTATGCAAGAAGAAGCATCTACAAGAGATGGTCCTGTCTTCAATTTCCTATTTGGATGTTCTTAAAGCTATTACCATGTTTCTGAATGAATCACTTTCTAAAGCAGGACCTTGCAATGAACTTTGGAATTCTAGCATATCCGATAGCAGCCCAGCCTATCTAGAAAGCTGCCCCTTGACATCCTACAAGACTTTCTCTTCAGAAAACAGGTTCCCACAACCACCATTTTATGTATTTCTTCCACTTATGCAAAAAGAGAGATGATAGACTATAGTCCACCTTTGGTAAACAGATTTCCATTAAATCCCAGTTCTTTTCTCCACGTAGTATCATGTACATCCCAAATCTGTATTAGTCTCTCAACCCCTTGAAAGTAAATTTAGGATCATACATAAGGAGATGCTGGAGGAAAGGGATTCATTTTGCTGGTAGGATTTAGTGGTATGACATCATTGGATACTATCCAATGTAAGAATTCAAGCAGAATTGTGATTTTTTAAAAAATAACAAAAAATTTTTGCTTATGAAATTTATGAGTTCCTTGCCAGATAGGATTATTGGCCTTTTTACTGAGTGTGCTTGTCTCTGCTGAATGCAGACTTTGTTTTCCAGTAAAACCAACATATATAATCATTACATATTACAATCAACATTGGAGCATGTCCTTTTATATTGCCCTGTGTATAACACAGGCAGATCTAAGTTTCTTCTCTCCTTGAAACAGACCCTTCTAGACCCAATGTTAGTAATTTGTTCTTGTA
The DNA here is from genome assembly GCA_004319985.1 of Emydocephalus ijimae. Taxonomy (NCBI): domain Eukaryota; kingdom Metazoa; phylum Chordata; class Lepidosauria; order Squamata; family Elapidae; genus Emydocephalus; species Emydocephalus ijimae. The sequence continues at coordinate 20,109 of BHEV01024183.1, read as the reverse complement.
TTGTCTAGGGTAGTGGTCCCCAACCTTTTTTTTACCAGAGACCAGTTTCACACAGGAACACTTTTTCAAGGACCGGTTAGGTGTTTTTTTATTTATTTTTTATTTATTATTTATTTAATTATTTTTATTTTTTATTTTATTTACTATTACACTATCAACTCACCAAAATTAACCAATGTTGGAGGATTACTAAAAATGTGTATAAATGCAAGACTAGACTCCAATAAAGTCATCATGATTCAGTTGATCATGATCAAACAAAAATAAATGTTTGGCAAAAATACATGTTTTCTCCAAAAGCGTTTTGTAAGGTAATAATCCACAATTCAGATTTTACATTTAGGATGGGTTTGATCTCCCATATGGTCTTCAGCTTTCCACAATCTCAACAATTGTAAGGTGTGTGGGGAATTCAGAGAGTCCAAGTCCACACATTTTAAAGTTGTTGAGGTTCAGAAATCCAGGCATATAAGGAATTCCGGGGATTCATTCCAAATACCTAGAGAGCCCACTTCTTTCCGGATCTCTCTTGCCCCATTTCGTTGCAACCCCTTGGCAAGCAGAGCATTGTCTAGAATTCTTCCAGCTGAAATAAGACTTTCAATTACCTGGGAATAAATCCATATTAAATCAGTCAAACTTTTAGTAGATATTCACTGTGTAGCTTGGCTAAAGCAACATTCTGCCCTGTGTGTTTTAGGATTCTCGTCTCTTTCACTCTCGTCTCTTCTCCTCTCCTGGTTGTTTCAGGCGGCGACTGCCTTCGCCTCCGCCTGGCGCCTTTCATCGCGCACCCTTGTCCTCCCCCGGCTGACAGCTCCGCTGCCGCTGCCACCACCGAGCCATGGTCCTGGCGCCCCTCCGGCACCCCGGACAAGCGCAGGGCTGCTTTTGGGAGCTCCCGCGAGGGGTCTGGATCAGGATCTGAGTCCCTTCATTCCACCCCACTCCAGCTTTCGGCTCACACGCCTCTCTCTCGCTTTCGCTCTCGCTCCCTTTCCCCAGGTGGAAAGAGGCGCTTCGTGGCGGAGCCACTGAGGTGAGCTTTCTCCCATCCCGCGTTCCTTTCTCCCTCAGGCCATTGACTGGCGCTGCTGAGGGCAGACTTCCCTTTGGCCGGAGACATCATTTTTTTTCACAGCCAAACAGATAGAAATATGGCCAGATTTCTCGTATTTGGCCGGAAAAACGGCCAGATGGCAACCCTGTTCAACATCCCCTTTTTCTCCAGCCACGTACAGCATGAAGCTGACGTCTTTGGTCGAGGCTGAGGGACGGCATCAAAACCAGCACTTGATCCAGCACGTGAAAAAAAGATGGCGCCTAAGCAAAGTAGGACTCCTGGTCCAAAGTGATCCACGGACAGGTACCGGTCCGGGGACCAGCGGTTGGGGACCCCTGGTCTAGGGGATGGCTCCTCATATATCATTTCTTTGGTTCCATTTTTTTTAAAGAGCTGTAACCATCAGGGGAGAATGCTGTAATTCCCCTTAGTCAAGTTTTTGGTGACCAATTGTTCATGATTAATTTTCCCATGTTCTTCTTTTGTTGTACTTGTGTTTTGGTCTGTGACTGCAAATAAAATATTATTATTACAATCAACATTATGGTTTTGCGCACCTTTTCCATTTTTCTTTTCTTTTTCAGGCAGAATTGGAAATAAACCAGTTGAATACACATTCAGTTTTAAAAGGCCTCCAAGAATAATTATGTAGATTTCAACATGCTGTAAAAATCCATTTGTGAATTTGCCATCAAGTCCACCATTTGACATAGATTGCTCTAGAGTACTCTTGTTATTTTACACAATTTAATCCAATACCCTTCATCTGCACGCAAATATCTTCTGTATGGTTGGTTCACAAATCATTGCAAATACATGATTTTTGTTAAACATAGTTTGAGCCACAACTGATTTACCATACTCAGCCATCAAACTATCATAGCTAGATTCATATATTTTGCAAGCCACAAGCAAACGGTATTATAGTTTAATACAACATGTGATGCCAAAGTGCATGTATATTTAGATCCAAACTTATCATCAAATCTAACCTCACAGAAATATAACTTATATGGAAAGATTCACTGTTCTTAGTGCCTCACACAGCTCCTTTTACATTCGTGCCTAATTAGCTGAAAATTAAATCTGTCTGTAATGTAATTTGTAGAAAGAAGAAACAAAAGCATTAGGAAAAGAGTGCTTTCTGATAAATAACTGCTGACAAAAGCAAATGCATTCTCCAAGCCTGAATGCGTAATTAAATGGGTAATTAGCAGGTCTTTAAAAATGCACTTTAAACATTGCAAACTACAGATGCCTATGGCAATAATGTTCATTGAGGGCTCATTGGGGAAATGGCTCTACTTTTTCAAAGAAATAAATAATTGACCAGTCCAGATAATGGATGCCTGCCATTACATATATACTGTATTATGTTAAGATTATTCATTCACAATGTTTAATCTGTTTCGATTATCTTCTCAACTGTACAAGTAACACTCTCACTGTCCTAAATTATTCAGGGAAATCAAAATCAAGAAAACTGAGAAGGACCCCACCACCACAAAAGGAGTAGGACTTTTATGCTGATGTATACATCTTCAAAACAGCTTTTTATGAATAATTCTGGCAAAAATATTGCAATGCTTTAAAACTAGTCTAATATAAATTTAAACATGGGAGACTAAATGGAAAAAAAACCTGGCAACCCCTCCCCAAGAAACAAAATATACAAAATATTAACTAGCAGCACCCCAACATTGTGAAAAGTAAATGATAGAGTGATACCTTATAAAAGCCAGCACAACCATATTTTGCGTAATTCAATTAGAGAAATAAATGCCTAAGGAAAAATAACCTACAGACATTGCGTATTTTACAAAATGTGACCATGATCAACATGGAATCATTAAATTGCCCTCTGGCTTCCTGCTCATAGTTTTTTTCAGGATTTTTCCAGTGAACACAGAGATCTGGATTCCTACCAGTAACCCGCACCCATTCTCCTGCTACCTTCCCACCAAAATGATCCTTCTATTCACTGTATCTGCTGTCCCACCTTTGCCTCTCCCATCTCCCACCCCACAAAGCATAGATTCTTCCCTTTCTTCTGGTTTTTGTTGCCCCTTCCTCTACATTTGTGGAAGCAGTGCCCCCAACACTGTCAGAAGCACATGCACCAAACTTCTGGTATTGGAAGGAACTGCATTTGGTCCAGACAGAGGTGATGGCTCACTGCTGCTTGTGCAGCTGCTCTTGGAGCCAAATGCAAAGTCCTCCAATGAGCACAGAGGAAGGGAGAGGAGGAGGAGGAGGATCCATACTTGACAGAATAAGCAGAAGGGCATACAGCAGAACAGAAGAATCCCTTCCCCTTATTTCCTTCTCATTCACCTGACTGCTGTTCTTATTTGAGGACAGCAATTCCCCCAGCCCCATATTGGAAGCACAGGAAGACTGTGCTGGCAGAGATTTCCCAAGCACCATGCTTTCCTCCCTTCTCAAAGAAAGCAGAGGGCTACGGGGGAGATTCTCCATTGGCTCACACATTTTGGATGGGCCATTCTGAACCTTCCCTGAATGCAGAGGCAGCACCCAGCCTGATCACTGAATCTCTTAAGTGGCTGGAACTGAGCATGAGTGAGCCTCTGAGCATGCGCTTAAATGGCTGTTACTTCCCCTCACTCACTGTCCCGAAACTCAGTCAAACACAGAAATAGAACTGATCCCTGATATTGTACTGGCTTGGAAACACAACTTAAACAGCTGACAAAACTGAGAAGCAAATCATCCTTCACCAAATAGCAAGCAGATCACAGAAATCAAGGGTCTCAAAAGAGTACATTTTTGTCTTCCATTCAGAACTAGAGCACTGAGACAAACTACGTGGAAGAAACGTTTCTAGCTCTGTTAGAAATATCTGTGCAGCTGCTTTGAATATTGTGCAACCCAATTAATTAAATTAATACAAAAATATGGAAGAAACAAGCTTCAAGGACATCTGACCAAGCCTACCTGAGACTTACAGAGAAGGAACACTTCAGATCCCTCAATTTATCCTGGAAAATGGTATTGACTCCAAGAACTTGTGTTTTTGTAAACTGGTAAATATATAACTTGTAAATATTGTAAGCCATGTACAAACATCAAAACTTAATTAATGAAGAATTTGTCAGGTAGGGTTTTGATACATTCCTCTTTCTTCTCCCCAAATGAGTCTTGAAAGGGAAGTTACATTTGGAAATACCATGTAATTTAAGAGACAAGCAACTAAAAAAGGGTGGAATTGAATGAAAAAAAAAAACACCTTTGCTTGTTGTTTCTGGATCAAGGGCTTGATCAGATTTGGGCTACCCAAATCTAGATGACCATTAGATAGCAGCAAAGAGTGATGATTTTCTGTCTCTCCTTGTTCCCATCAAGTGGTCACCTGGATTTGGGCACTCCTCAGTTGGCAGTCCAACCCAATATTTTTATTGGTATCCAAGCCAATATTCTCATCTTTCTCCTATTGGAATCTTATAATTTATCATTCTTGTTTATATCTTATGATTCATGATTGTATCTTATGATCTATGACTTATCACTTTGTAGTTTGCATGTACACTGAGTGCTTATGTATCAAACAAAAATTCATTGTGTGTCCAATCACACTTGGGCAATATTCTATTACATATTTAAGCTTTTCTCCTTTTGCAGATTACCAGTATTTTAAAAGAATCAACAAATGTGGTATGAATCTATAATCATAGGTTTTCTTTCTCATAAAAAGAACTAATGAGAATTCACAAAGTAAGCTTGAGTTGGCAAGGGGATCCTATATTTTCACTTAAATTTTCAATTAGTGGCCATGCGCTTTCAGTAAATATGCAACTTCATTATTTTGCTTTCCCAAAATTCTTCACCTACCTGCCAATATCCTTAGCTGTAGCCTCTATTTCCAAAAAAACTCTACTACTCTTTCCAGGTTCACTAAAAAAAATGCCAGGTTTTTGTAATTTCATTTTTCAGTGACAAGGGCAAAGTAAAACAGGATGATTTCAGCCAGAGTCCTTTCAAAAGACTACACTTAACAAAGGAGACTATCAAAGAAATCTTCCTTAAATTACACATAAGGCAGGAAATACTAATACCATTTCAACTAAATTTGTGCTAGTAAGGTTGTTTAGCCAACAGACTATGTCCAAATCCATTTCAGTTGGGTCAGTTGGCTGCGTTCATTTAGCAGATTCAAACCTTTTGTTCTGATTGAAGGTAAAAATTCTAACTAAGTCAAGCCAATGTTATCTTACATTTTTCCCACCTATGTGTTGCATTATTGATCACAATCTCTGGATGCTAGCTATATACATGAAATGCTAGGAGGAAGTGTTCCATTTTAAGTGAAAAAACAAACCTCCCTCCAAATATTGTAAGTGTTCAGGGATTCAGAAATATAGAACAACAATATCATTCACACTAGATTGTTTAAATAAAAAATGAGATGTCAATTCCATAAACAGATGTTAATTTCTGTACTAAATACAACCTCCACATTGTCAATGCCTACTGAATTTAGTGGGTAAGGATGGAGGGAGGAGAAAGGAAGGAAACTGCAGGGTAAGGTGCATTCGTAATTGTGTGAAAGTAGTCCAAGTTGTTAAAACACACAAGTTCTGTTTTTCTCAGACACGTGCTTTCTTGTCAGGGTCCTATTCCTTTGCCTTACAGTGAATCAGGTCACTAGCCCATTCACCCTTCGCAGTCTAACTAGCATCCTCTCTTCTGTATTTGAACTGGAATCTTTCCCAGCCAAGCTTAAGAGTGGGATCTTCTATATGCAAGGCATATCCTCAGCCACTGAGCTTCCTTTCTAAAAATTAACAGTAAAATCCATGAGGAGCATCTTTTGAAGTGGCAATGGAAATAAATAGATGTATTTAGCCAGGGTTTGGAGCATGTGGTGGAATGACAGAGCAAATGCTACTTTCACACAGCTAGTTGAGGTCTTTTTTTTTTTTGCCTACAGTTAGCATAATTTTTACATTGCTTTTATTACTGCAAAAAGGCTCCTAAAATTGCATACTTTGGTTTCTTTGACTAAACAGTTAATAAAACTAACATATTATTGAATTAATTTGCATGCCACCCATCTCACTATTCAGAGTGACTCTGGTTAGCTTACTCTTACCGTTTCTTCTTTATAGGTAAACCCCGGAAAATATATTTTCACCTAAATAAATCTTCAAGAACTGAAGCTGAGGAATCGGTTCAAGTTGTAAAAAAGCTTCAAACCTAAGTTATAAACTATGTGGAAGAAAAACCTATTGATGTTAAATCTAGGTGAGACCAAAATCATTTCTGATCAAGGAAATACAGAACTACAGTACTAGTTTGGGAAGGAAAAAAAAGCAGAATTGTACAAAATATTAAAGAGAACACTTCATATCTATGTAAAGAAAGTCCCATCCTTGAATGGTGAAAGCAACTGCATCATCTGGAGGACACAGCTGCTTTTTAGGTCTTCTCTATTGTCTACTTGTGTGCACTGACATTGGGACTGCCAGCACTGTGTTGATGCTTTCTCCACCATCACAAAACTCCTGCATATTTAATAGACAAGGACTACAGGATCCAATCTGGCTTGGTCACTGGGACCAAAGGTTTAGTCTTCTGAGCTGCTGGACTCGTGTTGGAGCCCATCCTAATGGAGCCCATAAATGGAGAAGGATCACAATATGCAACAGAATTGATTCTTGAATGGTTAAACCTAAAACTCAATTAGCAACTTAATTGATATCACAATGGGGAATCCCATTGCAATAATGATTTATTAGGAATCCAATAGAAAGTGCAAGTTGTTTTATCATTACAAGTGATAATTCATACAAGTAAATCACTTGTTGCTTTTCCTATTTTTGGCTCCTTTTTCTTTAGGGTTTTTTTTTAATGACCTGTTCAAAAGCAAAGTACCATTTGTTCTAATAATTGTAAAATCAGAAGTACAAACACAATGTATGATTAAAATGTCTGATAAAATAGCTATCGTAATTCAGTGGAATGCTTGTCAATAAATAAATGTAACAAAAGGTATATTTAATGATTTATAAAACATGTGGAGAAATAAGGGAAAAATTAATTATGGAGATTACATGTGTTTTTAAGGAAGTATGATATTTAATTGAAAAGAAGTGTTAAAGATGTTATGGTTTTAATGATTATTAATGATAGAACTGAACTGGAATGGAATGAGGGTTTATAATTACATATATTTACAATCTTTCTTTTTTCTTTTTAAAAGAATATAGGGTGTATTATAAGAATGTGCCAAGCAGAATTCGATTGGAAGTTATGTATTATGTATTATATTGAAGGTCATAAACTTAAGGTATATATTGATGTTTAAATAAGAGTTGAATGGATGTAATTAAAAGATATAAAGGTGTCATACTCCAATTAGTAACTACAGGAGAAAATTTGTTTAATGAGAAAAGATAACATGAAATTGAAACAGAACAGACAAAAGTATAAATATAATGATTTGAATTGAGATGAGATAATCAAAATAAAATTGAGAAAATTAAAAGAGGGGAAAAACTATATAGAAAATGTAAAATAGTATAAGATATGGAATAGAATACAAAAAGGAGCATGAAATTGAGTTTTGTGTCTGTATAAAGAAGTTCAACCTGGGACCATGCTATTTTCAAAAAAGATGTTTTACTTGTATTTTGTGTGTGAAAACCCAAATAAAACTGTTAAAAAAAAGAAGAAGTACAAACCTACATCACAGACTGTTTTATTAAAAGTAGTTTATCTCAAATATGTCACAAGACAAATAAATATATGGTTTCTCAGATGTAAGATTGATTGGCTAAGATTCAAAAAGCAACTTTAGATGTTCCACCAAGATTTGCCTAAAAGGAGCTTTGAGTTTTGTCTATTTAGCTGCAGACCTTTATCCCTCACTAAAAGCTATTTGAAATTCCCACCATTTTTGGAAAAGGAATATTGGATAGAAAGCAGAGCCGTTGTTTGGAACACTGAACTCAATCACACATAAACAACAACTGGAACAGAAACAGCTGGATACTTCTTTGATCTCTGCTGATGGCATCCTGAAGCTCTGCCAAAGAATACTTTAACCTGTCAGCCTTAAACCTGACAATTTAATTACCTATAAAAAGCTGCTCTGTATTCATATTTCGCAGGTAAAAGGGAAGATTAATGCATCTTTCCCCCACCCCAAACCATTGTCATTTGAAGATAAAACCATAGTCTTGTATATACATAAAAAGGTTTAAAAAAACAGTAAGAATGAACAGATGTTTTATTCAAAATCAGAAGATAGGCAGCTGTCAAACTACATCTTTAATAATGAGCTATCTTTCAGTTGAAAGAGCCTTCTGGAAGTTTCTGCCTTCTCTTTAAGAGGCATTTTACAGAAATATGTAATTTCAACTTTTTATATATGCAAAGAACAACCTTTCAACTCTTCTTCCTGAGAGTTTGCATAAACCAATCTTGTCATCTGAGAAAGGTTTTTTTCCCTGATAATGCACACATTTTTTTTTAAATTCATATATTAAGCAGACGTTTGTCTGTCTCAGGTGAGCAATTTTAAAGACAAATAGCTAGTGGCATATTCCCCACTATGACAATAATCCATGATAAAACAAACTCTGTTCTTTGGTGGACCTGTCTGCCAAACTAAAAGGACTTTGTTAGAATAAATGTACGAGTTAAAATACGATCAATGCATATACTGTTAGTAAAACAGAAACATGACAGCTCCTAATTATTGGATTAAAATAAACATGTAGGGGAACCATATTCTCTGTGCTGGAGGATTAGGGAAAAGAGAAGGGATGGAGATCATGCTAATATGCTATCCCACTGGATGATCCAGATTGTCTATTTGACAGGCTTTAGCTTTGAAGATAAATTCCCACTACCTTGCAATTAAGCATTGTAATTATATCATTTGTGTGTATGTGTTTGTATGTATGTATATGTATATGTATATGTGTTATGTCTCACCTGTACCAACGAGGTGAGAAGTCCAAATTCCCAACTGAAAACAGACAAGCAAGCAAGTCCAGAAATTACAGGGTTAAATTCCTTAAGCTGATAAGGTTCTTGGCAGTCTCACACAAGCTGTCTGCCAAGTCCAACAATAAAGCAAGAATATAAATCACAAGCCATCTCCGCACACAGGATACTTGAAGCTTCTCTCATTAAATTAACACGTTGTCCCGAACAAGTTCTCAGAGCGAACACAGCCACTTTTATTCCCTGTGGGGCGTGTCAGTCCCTCATCTCAGTCTCTGATTCATCCTTTCTTTCTACGTTGCAACTTACACTTTTGCCTGCGCCGTTGCCTCGCATCAAGCCAGCATTCCTCAGCTTGATCCTCAGTCAGAGGCTCTGATACGCTCTCCTGATTATCTGCTGACACCTGAGGCACAATCAGGGAGGAAGGTCCTGTCGAGGAGGAAAGTCCTGGGGAAGAAGGCAATTCCAAATCTTCTAACAAAGCAGGCTCAAACCTCAGAGCCAAATCCTCCCCTTCCTCACCGTCCAAGTCTTCGTCATCTTGCAAAGCAGGCTCAAACCTCCAAGCCACAACATATATGCATATATTTTTAAGCATCCTAACCCTGGAAAGGTCATCATCAGGGACTAGGGGAGAAGTCTCAGTTCCTGTCCCCATTCTCTGAAACAACATTCCCCAAGGTCAAATTAGCTGCAACCATGTTTGTTTGTTTTTCTTTCAAGTTTTTTTTTATTCTGCATATACACATCAATGCATAAACAGTGTGACACCTAAGGATCATACATTTTGGTGCAAACAAAAATAACAACATTAATCATATCTCTTACATTCATCAAGCATATAATTCTAATGTTAATACACATATTTGTATTAAATTATAATCCTTCATTATCACCATATTGTTTAAACATACATGATAATTTCATTATTCAATTTCTTCTTTTGTTTTTATGCAACCATGTTTTTTTCAGAGGACCATTCAGGCTGATCTCTCCCAGAGTGCTTGCTAATTGTGTCACCTTTGGAAGCCATATTAGTACCAGAAGCTTCCATGCTGCCACATTCCTATGCCTGGGAAAGTAGGACAGGGGGATTTTTAGAGTGCTGGTAGTTAGACATAATAGCATTCTTTTCTTCGGCCAAGGTCATGTTAATCCTGCACCTGGAGGAGTGGTGAAAGGATGTCTCAAGTTGGGACGGTTGGTGATTGGACCTTGTGATGGACTGATGGGTGCAGGGGCTGAGTTTTGACTTTTGAATTACTAAGGGAAAACCTGGAACTGTCAGGTTCAGGTTTTCCCAGATGTGCCAGTATAACTACTCTAATAAAAGGAAACTGAGAAAATGCCTGTCTTGGGAGTTTTTAATTGGGTTGGGTTTTTCTGGAACCCTGACAAATTGGTTGTTTGGTTGCATCTTAGTGTGTAAGGTAAAAACATTACTTTGAACATTATATTTTGAGTTCTTGGTGCTTTCTGAAATTGGTGGTTTTCTTGCAAACTATCAGGAGTGTAAGTCATGCAGTGTCATATATGATTCAATTGGTAACATTCCTTCAGTAGATTCTACAGTATCAATTCATACCTGCACATCTAATTGCTTTATTACACAGGATTAATCCCTACTGATGTCTATCAGTCTGAATGAGAACTAGAGTCATCCAACTCTCATCTTCAAGACTAGACTGAAAGTAGCTGGAAATGGGGTATAAGTATGCTACTTTATCAAGTGCAGATAAAGTTCTGACAACTGCTCTCTTAGCTAAAGCCATTAATATGAGTTCAATTTATTTGGATTGCATTACATCAGGACATTAATCAAGAGGACATTCTTTGCCAACGCCCTCAAACTAGCCAAATTTCATGATTTTGGCAAGCATCTTATAAACCTATCAAAGTCATGCCCTGATCAAAAGCAGAAACACCTCTTTATGGTTAGCTTCAACAGCCGTTAAGTCAGTCAAGACTAAAAAAGTGCTATGATAATTATAGAACCAAGACTGCAAAAACAGTGCATTACTTTAAATTAGATAATTGACTCAAGAGTTGTAGTAGCTAAGCCAGTCAGATGATCCCCTTGGTGAAGAAAGAAGTGAAGCATCACACATCGCTGGTGGTCTCTGAGCCATTTTAGGATTCTCTCAGAATGAAAGTTTCCACTGTCGAACTCTACTGAAGGAACAGCAGCCTATAATTTCGAAATATGTTTTCTTTAAGATGCAGTCTCCAAACTTGGCAATTTTAAGACTTGTGCAACTCTCAGAATTCTGCAACCAGCATGGCTGGTTGAGGAATTCTGGGAGTTGAAGTCCACAATGGAACTTCAAAGTCCACACTGGATTTCAAAGGCAGAAAAATGGCAAAAAAAATCTTGGCTGCAATCTCGTGGCTGCCTGGATTTTTGCATCCCATATTTACAGACTCTGAAACCTTTAAATTTCAGAGACAATGAAAAATTGCCACAGCTAAAGAAATATTGCACACACCTGGCTTAGTGTTTTCTGTGCACCAGGCCTATGAATAACTCTCATCTCTCTCACAGTGAAAAGTATGATTTCAAATACACATGAGCCTTGCTTAACTTCCAGCAGGTGAGGTGCCTGATTACAGACATTAGAAAGAATCAAAAACTGAATATAGGCTTGTACATCAATACTTCTTTCTAATTTGAAGTCTAAAAGCTTTTTCCAAATGCTGATGTCACCTTTCAAAATGATTTTTTCCAAAGGAATAGAAACTCGTCCTTTAAAAAATTAAACATGACAGCTGAAATTTTTAGAAAATGAAATTCTCTGTTAAATATTTCATTTCATTAAAAGAGTGGTACCAAATTGTCCATCTCAGAAGACATAGACAGATAGATATATCTAAATAGTTATATGGATATAGATAGGAACATATATCCTAAGTGTTACAGCACACAGTTTTCACAATCATGCGATTAGATATGTGACATATCTAATATAATTAAAATCTAGCAATCTGCAAACATTATCAGGCTGATCTGGAGCCTACACTATTTTCATCGCTTCTTATATAATTGTTGAATGTGTCAAACTAAATACTGAAAGGGAGAAAGAAAATCAGTTATTACTAAGAGTGGATGACATTAGCCACTACAGCGTTCCACACCATCATAACTTTTTCTTATGCTAATGTTCTCACATATAAGAAAAAATATAAATTCTTAATTATGCTAAGGTTTCAACCTTTTTAATGAAAGGAAAACAGCAGCCTTATTGCATGTTTTTTTTTTTTTTTAAAGTCAGCTCTTCTATCTCTTAAACAGTAAAATGATTTTTCCCCAATTCAATTAACCTTATAAAAAAATTTGAGATTTTGGGGTGATTTTGGTGTGAAAAAGTTTTATTATATTAGCAGAAAGAGAAAATACTTCTTTCAAGTGGTTTAAAGAGATTTTTAGGTTTGCAAAAAAAACCCAACAACCTTTGAGCAAATAACTATTTAATTTTTATTATTGATATGCAGGAATATGAGCAGTCTGGCCTAGATCTTTGGCAAATATGTTGGATAAATAAAAATGAAATACCTGGAAGAGAATATAACAAAAGAGAAATACTTTAAGGCAAAGCCTGAAATGATACTTAGAAACCACTTACAGTTTTCCAGCTTTCTGAAATTTTGAGAGGTATTAGTAAAGTGATATTCTCAGTATGTTCTCTCCCTCCCTCCCTTTCTCCCTCCCTCCCTTTCTGTACTTGTGTGTATGTCTGATTGGTGTGTCTGTATAAAGTTGTGTGTAGCAGTGCAAATGGGAAATTAATTTTATAAGAAAGGTATTTTATGTTTTAGACAATTAACTTTAATTAGACTTTATTTATATACAATATATACACACATATATATGTGTGTGTGTTCATACATCATTCTGCTTATATTTTTGGAGTGCAGCTTTTGGGGCATTAAATACTGTATATCAGATTAACATTTGAACCACTATAAGTCCATGTATTTGCCATATGCTAAATAAATAAATAAACTGTATATCAGAAACATACACAGATGGATGGGTGACATGCAGAAATTTATTGGGGAGGAGGAACTGACAATTCAGGAAGAATGGTCAATTTTCTTTTTAAAGTACACAGTCTGGATTAAGGCAAGAACTAAATAAGAAAAATGCATGTATGGAAATGCAAACCTGCAATAGGCTGAAAATAAGTTTGATCTGCCTACTCAGGAATAAGTCCAACTGAGATCTATAGACTAATTTTCAGGTAAGTGGCTATACGATCGTAGGCTTACTATCTCTTTACTACAAAATATTCAAATAGTAAAATATGTATAATAAAATATTTAGCAGGTTAACCAGGAAGCATACCACATAACAAGTTCATCAAATAAAGGGACTGTTTTATAGTCCATATGATCGGTTATAAAATTGACCAAGTAAATTGGTCTTAAAATATTCATTTTGTAATCCTATATAAGTGTTCAGCTTAGCATTTAAGAAGCACATTCCCTGCATCTTGCATATAAATTTACAGATTATAATAGTAACATATTCAGTGGTTCAGCTAGGTAATTCTATGCCTTGGATTTCAGGCTATCCTGTCTCCCTCATATTTGATGATAGCAATGGACATATAGATTAAATACTACTGCAATTCACTATCAGTAATAAAAAAAAATCAGCAAGAAGTCTAGAAGCAGCAACAGAGTCACACTTATTTGATTGATCCTCTAACAAAAAATATGTATCAGTTGCAACTTTAAGAACCAGGGTTATTAATCATAAGATAATTGCCCCCTGTAAAAAAAGGATTTACCTTGCTTTTCCTCAAATATGCATTAACTAACATATCTCTGATGCCATCTTGGTTAGAAATCAAAGTAAGCAAGGATCCAAAGAACAAAGCTTTGATGATATTGCTCCAAGCAGCATCCTCAGATCTCAAATGACCCAGACTGAAACATTCTATTTAACCTTTCAACAAGTATTACTGCATAATTGACTCAGCATCATTGATGCTACATTGAGAGCCTCCCAATGAGAGATTTTATCCCTACACACTGTAGCATAGCAACAATGAAAAGCATCACAGAAAATCTGGCTCTTCCCCAGGTGTTGGGATAGGTTGAAGTCAGAGGGGGACAAGTATGTGGGTACAGCAGAGAAGCATGTTTGTGGCACAGGTTTGTCTGTTTTCAGTTTTACAGCTGTTGGTTTTCATTGTTTCATACTGTCAGCTGCACAGTTTCATACTGTCAGCTGCACAGAGTTGTTTTAAGATGGGTGATTACGTGAATATTTTAAAATAAACACACAAATCTTTGAAGATGTTGTTATAGAACTCTAGGAGTTTGATTCATCCTCTCATAGTAGCAGGTACTGAATTTGTGGGGCCTGCTGTTTTACAGTAGGAATCACCAAAACATTAATTGTAATGAGTCAAGTTTCCTTTTACCTGCAATTTAGACCTGTAACGTGCTGGTCAACTCCTGTAGTTCATCATTATATCATGGAGCCAGGGGAAAGGGGGAAACTTAAACCTGAGATTAAGTAGACCTCTTGGTTATTAGGCAAACGTTCTGTAGACTACCTCAACAAGACTCACAGGCTCTGGTTTTGAGAACCTTTGTCATGAAAGGACTTCAACTATGAACAATTGGTTCTATTCATTTTATTAATAAAACAAAGTATGAAAAAACTGGCTTCAACCAGAGCAGAACAGTGAAATGGATCACATTTAAATATTAAGCCTTTAATTTCAGTTTTAGGATTAATTACTTCAGTTTAATTAATTCAGATTAATTAATTCAGTTTACAGATTAATTACTTTCCAATTACCCATAAAATTTTAAAATGAGAAAATCAAGAGGTATCTTAAATTGTACTTGCTAAATGGGTTATATTTTTGGTTTAGCTGGACAGTAGTTTAAAACCAGAGTCTGGCCTTTTTTAGATTAGATGTACTGCAATCAATGAGTCGTACCGTGCCACTGAAGAGTAGGATTACTTACCCATATTTGCATATACCTCACATAATTGAGCAGGACTATATCTAAAAATAATCATATTCATAAGGTTTCCAATTCATTTGCTAAACATTAAGTGATTATCAGCAACAGAATTTCATAAAAAATGTAATTAAGCAGACTACATACAAATTCTGTTAGACAAAATGGAAATTATCTTGGTTATTACATTTCAGATAATAATGGAAATAAGTGATGAACAGAAAAGGGCAAGTTATTTAGCTACTTGGAATCTTTTGAGCCATAGTAGCTATCTAGTCACAAATGTTCTTACAACTGGTTAACTTCCAATTTTATTAGACAATTTTTGCTTGACATTTAATTAATGACCCTATTATACTTTTTCAACTCTCATCTTATAGGAGCAAAAAACATAAAAACAGACTGTGAACCAACCAAACGGTATCTGTGTAGTTTGCACAATGTATTGGGATTTTTCCTAGAATGGGGGAAAATGTATATTGTTTCATATCTTACGTTTCCTGACTTAACATTATTTGGAGACAATTACATTCACATTAATTTAGAAGAAAGACCTTATCAGGTGGCATTAAATAATACTATAGTTTAAAATTTAGTTTGGAAATTTACAATCAGTTGGAAATACATTAACTTATACATTGGTTTTGATACTGAAAAAAAAAAGAGCACAATGAAATGAGAAGAGACTTCTATGAATAAGAAAGAAAAATAGATCCTTGGGCAATTTAGATGTTAATTCTACAGTGCCAGCAAAAAAAAATTTCTGGATAAAAAATATGTGGGATATTCAAAAATCATGAACTGTAAAACTGAGATAATACAGAGTTTCTTAAATGAGATTTTAAAGTAAATTTTGTTTTGAAATTAAACATTGTTTTAAAATTAAATATTGTTTTTAACAACAATAATTTCACCTGTTTTTCTCTTTTCCCCTGATGGCCAAAAAATGGCTTTGAAGTTAACAAATTATTACGAACTTTTAAAAAGTGAATGTATTGGCAATAGAAGGCAAAGTAGGGTCAATATTTCACAGACCGACTATATGTTTTTGTAGTATACTGATTACTGAATAAAAACCCTATAATAATATGACACTTCTCTGTGTTCTCATTACCATTTTTCTTTTCCTTTTATCCCAATCAATCCCTTAGTACCCATGGATCCAATCTTCCTTTTGCTTATAGTAAGCCATTCTGTTCTAGGCTGAATTTACCCACATTTTCATGAATACAATAGCCCACTACAAATACTACCAATTAACAAAATCTTTTTTCTTTTTTCAAAATGCTGACCCATTTGTTGGTGTTTTCAAAGTGCTTTGTGAGGACTTCAGGTCCAGCAAGGAGATACCAGAAATATATGCGCTCAAAGAAGAAGCATTACAAGTCCGAGCCCTCCATATATCTCATTATCAACCTTGAAATGACTTTGGCCAAAGCCATATTTACTTTTGCTTTGTTTCTTAGTTGCCACTCATTGGGGGGAGGTAGGATGGACTGGAATGTAGCCCTAATCCGCTAGACAAAACACCAACCAGACGAAGCGTGAGAATCAAGGTCAGGGCAATGAATATCTGCTGAGAAGGAGGGGGGAGCTGCTACTGGACTGATTGGTTAACATGACCCAGGACACCTAAGCGGAGTTGGAAGTTTCTATTCTTTTTATTACTCTGAAGTGCGGGAAATACAGAGCTACTTCACCTTTCTCTAAGTGCAATACAATGTACACAATAAAAGGTCTTTCAAGCTTGAATGGAGCTTCTGAGTCCTAATTGAATTGGGTTCATTGCCCGGAACTATCCTGAATCAGATTACCATCCGAAGAAAATCTTGACCTTTCTTCTCCACCAGTATGTTCTCCTATTCTCCCAAATGCTTCCTTTGAGGTATGAACAGTGAGGATGGGAAGAGGGGTGATCTCTTTCTAACTTTATTTTCAGTCACATAGATGTCCGTGAGGGACTGGTATACCTTAGTATTCTGAGGAGTTATTTCAAGGCCGCTTTTCTCTTCTGTTTATAAGGTCCCATTACCAGTTCCAAAGTTTGAGGACTGAAGTTGACAAAGCCCAGAAGCAAAGACCCTGATTTGAGATAGGGTTGTTATCCAAAACATCTGCTTCTAAGACTGATAAACGAACTGCAAGACGTTCTTTGCCATATAAGGAAAGGAGAAAGAGACTTAAGATAGAAATCCTGGGGCTGTTATATAGAAAGGGCTGGATTGTTACTTTCTGCCCTCACAGATAGTCTTTGTTATTAGGCCTTGATTTTTCTCCTTGATTCATTCGCTGCTAGCTCCAGAGTGCTCCTTCAGTTTCCAAGACAGATTCATTGCCCTGGCCCGCCTGAACCTCTGGCAGCACAGAAACAACCAGAGGTCTGCCTGAAACAAGTCAATCACTTTCCAGACCTTCCTTGCCTCTGCAAAGCAACTCTTTTACCCTCTGTGCTTAAAAGAAAGAGTATGTGAGATTTTCAATGATCAGCCAAAAGAGAGAATTCTATTATTTTTGCCTGTTTAACACTGGCATGGATCTTTCCACCACCACCATCCAGCTAAAAACAAAATCCAGTACACTTTACTATGCAATATCCATGTGAAACACACCCTAAAGCAGTGGCCCCCAACCTTTTTTGTGCCATGGCCGGGTACCAGCATCACAAAATGATCTGCGGCCTGGTACCGGCATCAGCACGCATGGCAAGGCGAGCCGAGGGACTGGCCAGCCAGTCGTCCCCCGCTTCTTCCCACCACCTTCAACTCCTCCTTTGCACCTTTGTCGATGGGCTTCGGGACGGCTTCGGGATGGTCGCTTGGCTCGCCTTGCTTTGGGTGCTGAAGGAATCCTCGCGCCTTAGTTTTGTTCAAAGCCGCCCCCCCCTTCGATGAAACTAAGGCGCGAGGATTCCTTCAGGACCCAAACGCCGCTTTCCAAATGGAAAAGCTCACCGGAAGCACTTTCTCATCAAAACAAGATGGTGGCGCCCAGCAAACAGGCGGCCCGGTAGAAAATGTTCCATGGACCAGTACCGGTTTGCGGCCTGGTGGTTGGGGACCCCTGCCCTAAAGGCAACAAGAATAATATCCCAATCCCATCCCTGCAGATTACAACTGATTTTGAATGTAGGTAGCAGATATATTACTGGAAATAGATGTCAAATGGTGCTAATTACATCAAATATCTGGAAGCGATGCTTATGAAGTGCAATGGCATTCTATATAAGAATAACAAAAGTAATGTTGGCTTAGTGAATTATTGGTCAAAATATTGAAGAAAACCGTTATATTATTAATTGCTTTTCTAGTTTTCCCTAATTATTTCCAGGGAGTATATTGTAATTGTGCTGCATTTTTCCTTTCATGTTTTTTGTTCCTCCAGTTTTATCAAGTTTTATTACCTTATCCTTGATTGCTGTTTGTTTCACTTGGCAACATATGTTTAATTAGCATTTAAAACTTTGTCCCTTGGCTTGCCACTTTGTAGGTATTGCAATTTAATATCAAATTGCAAGGGGAAGAATTATCAAGTTATCCCTTCACCTTCATTATGGCCTTAATTATACTACTACAAGTTCTCTTCTTGGTTTATTGCCTAATTTAAACTGCAATACAGAAGTAATTCTACATTATTGTTTTACACTGTGTGCTTGGTGGCACCAATGAGTTAATAAACATCTGGAACTTCAAAGACTGCAAGCATATTTAAAAATGCATGGGACTGGGGAATTACTTGATCCATTTAAACTAGTGAAATGTTTAACAATGTATTGCAATGGTCACACTTGTATATTTTGTGGAATACATTATTACCAGCTGCAAAAGACAATGTCTACATTTCCCCCAAAATAATTACATCTTCACAAAGAAGCATCTATTCTTAATTCAATGCCCCAAAATTAGAACAATACAGGTAGACCACAACTGATCCCAAAATTTATGTGCTATGTGAGACAGTTAATAAGTGAGTTTTGCCCCTTTTACAACCTTTCATGCCACAGTTGTTATGTGAATCATTGCACTTGTTAAGTTAGTAACACAGTTGTTCAGTGAATCTGATTTTCCCCATTGACTTTGCTTGTCAGAATGTCACAAAAGGTGACCACATGAGCCCAGGACATTGCAATCACCATCATTAGGAGTCAGTTGCCAAGCGTCTGAATTTGATCACAGGACTATGGGGATGCTGCAATGGTTGTAAGCATGAAACGCAATAGCAAAAACACTTAGACTTATATACCACTCCATAGTGCTTTACAGCACTCTCTGAGCACTTTACAAACATCAGCATATTATCCCCAACTATCTGGGTCCTCCTTTTACTGACCTTGGAAGGATGGAAGGTGGAGCCAATCTTGAACCGATCAAGATTGAACTCCTGGCTGTGGACAGAATTAGCCCGCAATACTGCATTCTAACCACTGTGTCACCACAGCTCTTGAAAAAGGTCATAAGTTCCTTTTTTCAATGCCATTGTAACTTTGAACGATCACTATACGAACTGCTGTAAGTCAAGAACTACCTGGACTTACGAAAAACAAATTATCATAAGTAGCCATACACTGTTTATTTTTCCCAATCACATTACNGGGGGGGGGGGGGGGGGGCGGGGGGGGGGGGGGGGGGGGGGGGGGGGGGGGGGGGGGGGGGGGGGGGGGGGAACAGAATATTTCCGGTCTCCATCAATAAAGGGATTTTGCTACCATGATTTTAATAGAAATAATTAAGATAATTCAATTTTTAGCCAATGGGGAGAATAGTATGTAAAAAACATTAATTTTAGTGGGCTTCTGATATTACCTCTTGGCTTAATGAAATTGAACTATAAAGAGCACGATTATGCACTGGTCTTGCAGCTGAGAGAGCTGTACTAAGATTATATATTAATCTTCATGGTTTTTTCATTCTACTGAGACTGTTACCAGGGAAGGGTGCAATTGGTATTACCTAATATCAGCAACTGAAGGAAGAAACATTCATTCTTTTCAAAAGAATATAAAAATTGACTACTGCTGTGTTCAAGGACTAGCAGCAGTTCTCCCTCTGGTCCACCGCCAGTGCGGGAGCACCGATCGCTCCCATTGGTTGATG
>BHEV01024180.1:233-24172 GCA_004319985.1 Emydocephalus ijimae | reverse complement strand
AAATTAAAGAATTAGAAATACAACTACAAAAATCCCCTAAAAACCAGAGAACACAAAATCAGTTAACAACAATTAAACATAAATTGAACTTACTTGAACAAGATAAAATATAAATTAACTTGAAAAGGTCCAAACAAAATTATTTTGAGCATGCAAATAAACCAGGAAGATGGTTATCCCATAAACTTAAAAAAGTGAAAGAAAAGAGATTGATACACCAACTAATGGATGAGAAAGACGTCTTACAACATGAGATAGAGAAGAAAAAAGATATCATTTACAACTATTTTCAAAGATTATATAAAAAGGAGGAAGTTAATGAAGATAAAATAAGAACTTATTTAGAGGAGACAAATGACAAGGTAATTGGAGAGGAATGGCTAGAGTTATTGAATAAAGATATTACATGGTCTGAATTGAAGTCAGCAACGGAGAATCAAAGTAATAACAAATCTTCAGATGGGATTCCGGCAGAACTATATAAAGCAATAATGGAACTAGTAGGACCACTGATGCTGGAAGTGTTTAATGAGGTACTTCTAGCAGCCAAGATGCCAGACTCGTGGAGGGGGGCACTGATTTCTCTAATCCCAAAGGAGGATGCAGATCATAGATACATTAACAACATTAACAACTATAGACCGATTTCACTTTTAAATGCCGATTATAAATTATTTACTTCTATCATAGCTCATAGAGTAAAACAAGCTTTAAATCCACATATCCACGAAGATCAAAATGGGTTTCTTCTGTCCCGACAAATAAAAAACAATTGAAGAACCGTTATCGATGTCCTAGAATATTATGAAGCCCACCCGGAGAAACAATCTGCGCTCATGTTTTTAGATGCTGAGAAAGCATTTGACAACTTAAATTGGCACTTTTTAATTCAAAAAATTTACAATATGAGTCTTGGCACCAAATTTGAAAACATTATAACAACAATTTACAACACACAACAAGCTAATATACTAATCAATGGTGAACAAACAGGTCCAATAAATATAGAAAAAGGTGTCAGACAGGGCTGCCCTCTCTCACCTCTTCTTTTCATTTTTGCCCTAGAATCACTCTCAACACGGGTTAGACAAAACTCTGAAATTAGAGGAGTAAGGGTCAAATCAGAAGAATATAAACTACAAGTGTTTGCTGACGATATGGTTTTCTTTTTGGAGGAACCCATGGAAAAGGGATATAATCTAATAAAAGAATTAGAACGATTTGGCGCAGTGGCAGGATTAAAAATTAATAGAAAAAAGATGAAATTAATGACCAAAAACTTAACAGAAAACCAGAAGGAAGAATTAGAAGCAATGATGGGGATACAGGTAACAAAAAGGGTCAAATATTTAGGAATATGGTTAATACCACAAGGTAAATAACTCAAAGAGAACAATTATGATAAACTACTTCAACAAACAAAGAAAGATTGAGAATCCTGGAATAAGCTGCAGCTCTCCTTATTGGGCAGGATTGCCTTGATTAAAATGAACATATTACCAAAATTTCTTTACTTATTCCAGACAATTCTAATTAAGTTGCCAAAAATTTTTTTTGAAGAATTAAATAAGATCACACTTAAATTTATTTGGCAGGGGAAAAAACCCAGGATCAATGTAAAGGCCTTACAAGATGCGAAAAGTAGAGGGGGTCTAGCTCTTCCAAATTGGGAATTATATTATTCGGCAGCTATCCTATTATGGTTAAAAGACTGGGTGAACTTACTTAATAAAAGAATTTTAGCATTAGAAGGGCATGACCTCCAGAGAGGGTGGCATGCCTTCTTGTGGGAAGTGGGAAAACCCAAGCAGTCTTACTTTCATAGACACCTCATTAGGGACTCATTATTAATTAATTGGAAGAAAATATGGAAAAAACACTATCTAAAAATTCCGATCTGGCTATCAACAATGGAGGCAATGGTACACCCCAATAATTTGGACATAACAAAAATGATTAAATATAAAGATTTATTAGATCTGCAAGGAAAATTAAAAACTCGACAAGAATTACAGGAATAGGGATTTAAAATTGATCAGTGGTTATATATACAAATCCATAGCAGATACAAACAAGATATAAAAGACTTTGGAATTTACAACAAACTGCAGTATTTAGATAAAATTTTACTAGGATCAAACAAAAAGAACATATCCAAATTCTATAAATACTTACTGGAAGTAGAATTAGAACAAGAGATAGTCAAAGGGAACATGATAGCCTGGAGCAGGAATGTCGGAAGAAGTATTACATTATCAGAATGGGAAAAGATTTGGAACAGAAATATTAAGATTACAAAATCGGCAGCATATAAAGAAAATACATACAAAATGTTTTATAGATGGCACTTGCCCCCTTCGAGGTTGGTGAAAATGAACCCAAACACGAGTCCAAAATGCTGGAAATGTAAAAGCATAGAAGGAACCTACTTTCATATGTGGTGGTCTTGCAAAGAAACCCAGAAATATTGGCAAAAAATCAGAAAATGGTTGGAGGAGATAACCAAAGAACAAATCGAATACAAACCAGAGTTCTTCCTACTAGGGATCTCCGATAAACATTTATCCAAAAAGATGAAATATGTAACAATTCATATTCTAACTGTGGCCAGATTAGTGTTCGCCCAGTGTTGGAAATCACCCTATACACCTACAGAACAAATAGTCATCCAGAAAATATGTGATTGTGCAGAAATGGATAAATTAACTATAGCACTTAAAAACAAAGTTCCTTCACCATTTTACAATAATTGGAACTCTTGGTATAATTGGTTAGTCCAGAGATAAACTGCTTAATGGACAGTGGGTAATTTAAGCATAGATATCGATAAGATGTGTGTATTCAAATTAAGGTAGGAGAATTGGATCTTGCAGACTGTCAAAAAAGATATTGTCTGTTTTTAAACATATCTTTTTCTTTTTTTTCTCTCTTTCTCTTTCTTTCTTTCTTTCTTTCTTTCTTTCTTTCTTTCTTTCTTTCTTTCTTTCTTTCTTTTTTTTACATCTCTTCTTCTCTTCTCTTTCCGGTTCGTAAGACCGAGTGTTCTTTTTTTTATTTTTTTTCCCTTTTGTGTATGTAATGTTGATATGTTTTTAATTGTAAATTTAATAAAATTTATTTACAAAAAAAAAAAAAACAATTGCGGTCTCCCATCAGGCGTGATCGATGGGTTCTAACATGCCTTGTACAATTAGTTTGTCCAATTGATCATCAATTTTTGGTTTGAGAGCAAAGGGAACTCGGCATGGCTTTAGGCGAATGGGTGCGATATCAGGGCAGAGATTAAATGAGATGCGGGACCCTTTGTACTTGCCTAATTCTTCAGTGAAGACTTCCTGAAAGTCATGGATGATAGCCGCCTCCCAGTCTTCGTCTACAGTCTGGTTGATGCCTGCCATTTCGATTCCTAATGGCGCGAACCACTGTAGACCCAATAAGCTGGGCCGGTCTCTGTCAACAATGGTGAGAGGTAATATTGCGATGTGGTCCTTGAAGGAGACCTGGATGTGACTGGAACCAGCGACTGGAATTCAGTTGCCCTGGTAGTCTTTTAATATAAGTCTCTGGGTGCTGAGATCCTGGCAGCGGATGTCGGAAATCAGCTGCTTAAGGGTTTTCCAGGAGACCATGGATAGGGAAGACCCGGAGTCCACTTCCATGATGCATGGATGATTTTCAATGGTGACCTTTACCTGGATTTTCTTGGCATCTAATGATGAAGCGTGGCCGATGGTGATGGTCTGATGTGCCTCTTCCCATCTGGTTATGCCAGTAAACATCCGGTTTCTGTTGTACTGGCTCCACTGGTTGTTTGGGCGGTCCCGATTTGTGCGCGGGGTGCCTGCTGATTGTCGGAAATTATTTTCTTTCCTCTTGGGACTGGATCCTCTTTTGTTCCGGCACACTTTAGCAATGTGCTCCCTTTTCTCACAGGAATGACAGATGGCGTCTAGGAACCTGCATTCGGATTGTGGGTGGTTTCCCCTGCATCCGGCGCATTGGAAATTGGATTTACGACCCCACTGGTCTCGTTGCTCGTGCTCTGACCTGAGTCTGTTGACTTCTTCCTCCTCACTATCTGATGAGGAATTCATGGTGGGTGGTCGATGTGTATTTTTCTGATGATCTTGCCGTATCACTGGTGGGTTGACGGTTGGCCCCATTCACTCGGCACATTCGTGCTACTGATTTGCGGGTGGCTTCAGCTGCAGTGGTGTCTGCTATTGCATCTGTGAGGGTGATGTCTCCTTTTGCCATAATCTTGCTTTGGACAGTTGGGTCTCTTAGACCAAGGACAATCCGATCTCTCATGGCTTCCTCTAGATTTGTGAAGCCACACAATCCACTCAAGTTCCTTAGGTCAACTATGAAGTCCCCGATGTTCTCACCTTCACGTTAATCCCTCTGGTAAAATTCTTGTCTTCGAATGAGGGTTGGAACTGCCGGAGTGTAATGGGCACGAAGGATGGGAGCAAGGGTATCCCAGTCCATCGTTTTGACTTCAGCCGGTTTGGCAAGTGCCTTTGCCATTCTGAAAACAGCGGGTCCACAATGTGTTAGGAAAACCGCACATTTTTTGCTAGATGTGGCATCCTTTAGATTGTTGGACTCCAGGAACATTTGAAACCTGTCCATATACGAGTCCCAGTCTTCGCTAGCTGGATCAAATGGGGCAGGTGGTATAGCACTGCTGGCCATTCTGCCGATGTCTGTGCGTCATTAGCCATGTGCTCTGTCAATATTCTGCGAGTGCTCAGTCAGCTCTATTGTCTCCGCATCCCATCCTCGTCGCCTGTGTTTAAAAGAAGTATATCCAGCTTAAAGAATGGAAAAGAAAGTAGACTTGCACAGAGATTCATGAAGCAGAGTATGGAAATCTTGTTGAAAGGATGATATATCTTCTACAGGGGTGGGATTCTACAGGTTCGCACCTATTCGCTAGAACCAGTTGTTAACATTCTAAGCAGTTCGGAGAACCAATTGTTAGAAGAAATTACTGGCCTAATCTTGTGAGGAAGGCAGTAAGGAAAGAAACATTTTGGTGTTGCTTACAGAAACTGCCTCTCCATTAACCCTTATTACATTCTTGGCAGGACTAGACTTCCTGTCTCTGGAACTTCTCTGGAGTTTTTTTCCCTTCCTTTTCTGGTACTTGTGTGGAGTGACCATTCAAAGTTACAATGGCATTGAAAGAAGTGACTTATAACCATTTTTCACACTTACAACTATTGCAGCATCCCCACAGTCACAAGAGGCCAGGTGAGGATGTGAGTGATGTTGAGTTGCCCATGTCCAGCCAGTTACATAACCACCAAGCCACACCCACCAACTAAACTATGCCCACAGAACCGGTTGTTAAAAAAATTGAATCCTACCCCTAATCTTCTACCATAAGAATGAATAAAGAGAGAAACAAAAGTGATACCATTGGGGTTTCTTACATAGTACCTGTGCAGGCAGGGTTACCATGAGGCTATATGGTAACTTTGTGTTAATTAGAACTAGGGCCCCTTCCTTAGATAAAACTGAAACCAAGTGTCGCTGCCCTAATCACTGGCTAATGAGGAATGTGTATGTACCACTCCTGCTCTGTGAGCAACCATTCTCCTTGGGGACAAACTGATTATACATTCATTGAGCCAACTAAGCTCCCTCCCTTCTAAGGGCAGATTGCTTACTTTTTGTTTTTTTGCAGTCTGCCTTGCAAATAGTACCCTATTGGCAAGCAAAAGATATGAGCCAGGCCTTTCTGCCTCAAATGATCTGTTTCTTAAAAGAAGCATGCAGTAATAATAATGGGAGATTTCAATTATCTGAGAACTAATTCAAGAATCAGAGATCCAACAGATATAGGCATCATTTGATGATAATTTTTCATACTAAAATGCACAAAAAAATAACTCTGAGAAAGGCTCTGCTACCCTGAACCTAAACCTCACCAATTGACAGAAATTGGTTGAATATATGATGGTTAGGGATCTTTGGGGAAGTAATCATGTTATCTTTAACTTGTGATACCCTTAGGAGAAAGAAGATAGAAAAGTTAGACCAGCATGCTGGATTTCAGACGAGTGGATTTGGAGCTCTGGGGGCAAATAGGTTACCTCCCAAGGACCTAATGGAGATGATTACTGATCTTTAACATGTGCAGATCTAGCTACACAAATTATAGTGCATTCAGAAAGTATTCAGACCACCTTCACTTTTGTCAATTTTGTTATGCAGCAGTCTGATTCTACAGTTGTTGAAATTCATTTTTTCTCATTAATCTAACACTCAGTATCCCATAATAACAAAGTGAAAACAGAATTTCAAACATGTCTGTAAATTTATTAAAAAGAAAATATTGAATATCACATTGGCATAATTATTCAGACCCTTTGCAACAACACGTGAAATTTAGCTCTGATGTCTCCCGTTTCTCTTGATCATTGAACATGATCATTCTCTTGATCATGTTTCTACACCTTGATTGGAGTTGATCTGTAGTAAATTAAATCGACTGGACATGATTTGGAAAGGGATGCACCTCTCTATAGAAGGGCTGACAGCTGAGAATGCGTAGTGTAGCAGAACCAAAACCACGAGGTCAAAGGAACTGCTTGCAGAGCTCAGAGACAGGATTATTGCAAAGCACAGATCTAGGGAAGGTTGCAATAAAATTTCTGTTGCATTGAAAGTTCCAAAGAGCAGAAGGGCCTCCATAAATCTCAAATGGAAGAAATTTAGCACAACCACGACTCTTCCAAGAGCTGGTGACCCAGTCAAACTGATCAATTGAGGGGAAAAAGCCTCAGTAAGAAAGGTGACCAAGAACCCCATGGTCACTATGACTGAGCTTCAGAGATCCTATGTGGAAATGAAACAGAGCTCCAGAAGAACAACTGTTAGATATTTACATAGTCACCTTTGATTTATTGGTCCGTAGTGGCAGGAATTTAAAGAGCCATCACTGGATGTAGCCAAAAGCAGCTCTGCTATAAAAGGAGCTGCCGTGGCTGCCGTTCTTTGTTCTGAATGATGCAATAAAGGAGTTAAGTAATCGGAGTCTCCCGCGTATCTCTTACCCACAACTTAACAACAACCAGCAGCCAGCAGCCCTCCACTGATCTGGGCTTTATGGCAAAGTGGGTATGCAAGACACATGAAAACCTGCTTGGAGTTTGCAAAAAAGCTCAGACTGTGAGGAACAAGATTTTCTGGTCTGATAAAGCCAAGATTGAACTGTTTGGCCACAAATTTAAAGGTTATGTCTAGAGGAAACCAGACACCCCCCATCACTTGCCCAATGTCATCCCAACAGTGGAACATGGTGGCAGCATCATGCTGTGGGTGTGTTTTTCAGCAGCAAGGATTGGGAGACTGGTCAGAGTTGAGGGAAAGCTGAATGAAGAGAAGTACATGGATATCCTAAATTAAAACAAGTTTCACAGCGCTCAGGATCTCAGATTGGGCCAAAGTTTCATTTTCCAACATGACAATGACCCTAAGCACACAGCTAGGACAGCAAAAGAGGGGCTTAGGGACAACTCTTGTGAATGTCCTAGAATGGTCCAGCCAGAGCCCTGACTTGAACCTTACTTGAACATCTTCAGAGGGACCTAAAAATGGCTGTCCTATGATGGTTGCCATCCAACCTGGCTGAACTTGAGACGATTTGCAAGGAAGAATGGCAGGAATTTCCCCCAATCCAGGTGTGCAAAAATTGTCACGTTATACCCAAAGACTAGAGGCTGTAATTGCTGCCAAAAGTGCTTCAAGAAAGTACTGAGTGAAGGGTCTGAATACTTGTGACAATGTGATTTTTCAGTTTTTTATTTTTAATAAATTTACAGACATTTCTAAAATTCTGTTTTCACTTTGTTATTATAGGATACTGAGTGTAAATTAATGAGGAAAAAAATGAATTTCAACAACTGTAAAATCAAGCTGCAGCATAACAGAACTGACAAAAGTGAAAGAGGTCTGAATACTTTCTGACTGCACTGTAAACATGAGGCAATTTCATTTTTGAAGTGTGTTAATAGCAGGTATAAGAGTTAGTTTAAAAATTGATAAATATTCAAATGATGGTTTAGAAAACAAACACTATTAGGGTTTTTTATTATCTGCCAAAAGGACTGCCTCCATGCTACTTTATGGGAAGTTCATTATGAAGAAACCAGAGGTGGTATTCAGCAGGTTCTGACCAGTTCTGGAGAACTGGTAGCGGAAATTTTGAGTAGTTCGGAGAACCAGCAAATACCTCCTCTGATTGGAGATTTCACAGTGTCCTTCCCCTGCCACGCCCACCAAACCACACCCACAGAACCGATAGTAAAATTTTTTGAATCCCACTACTGAAAGAAACAGAAAATTTCTATCCTAAAATACTTCAGTGAATGGAGTTTGTGACATGGTTATAATTTTAACTTTCTTAGGTCAGTAAACTGTGATAACAAAAGATACTGTAAGAATTAAGCTATTTTCAATTTGAGATTGGCCAAAGGCTAACAGTAGATAAATAATTACAGGTAGATCATGATTAGCATAAGTTCACCTAAAGCACTATTTGATTTAACATGGTTTATAAACTGATATCAGGTTATATTAAATGCAAGCCAAAATTCAGTCAGTGTGAGGCTAGTACACATGCAGCTGAGGCTAGTACATGCATAGTTGCCACTGGGGTTTTTAAGTAGCTGTATATGAAATTGAAGAAAATGGAGGTTCCATTTGAGGAAAGCTTTTAAAAAAGTATTTAAAAAAAAACTACAGCAGAATACAGGAGATAGCAGGCATGCTTTGGCTATGGCTTTTATCCCGTCTTATTGTTACACATTGTTGTATTAATAAACATATAAAAACAAGTTTTAAAATTTTAATTGCCTATTTCCATTGAGCTGGAACCAATTACTCTATTTTCCATAGAAATATCATTCTGAATAGTGCAAATCTCAATAATGTGACCATTTCATAGAATTCATTAACTGCACTAATTGAGATCTACCTGTATTACACTGTCTTCTGCCTTGATAGGCCACTATGGATAAAAAAAATGTTACATATTGAAGCAAGTTTATGAGATGGTTGCCAAGAAATCTGAGAATTAAGTGCAAAGAGGAAAGGTTAAGGGATATTAATATATTTAGTCTGGAGAAGAGATGTCTGAGAGGAGATATGATAGCCATCTAGAACTGTTATCACATAGAAATGGAAGGTGACATTCTTCATTGATTTGGAGAGCAGGACCAGAACCAATGAGTTGAAAATACAAGGAGGTTCTTTCAGGTATATTTTAAAAAAACAACAGCACTTTTTTCTTGGCTGTATAGTCAACTGCAGCAGCCATGCAGTTTTTAGTTTTCCTGTGCTGAAAATCTTCCAATAGAGGCTTGATGGTCATCTGCCTGAGTTGCTGCAGTGGATGCTGCTCTAAATAGAGTGTTAGATTACATATAATTTCTAGTCCCTCCCAATCCTTTTATTCTGTTTCTAACTGCAACCACAGGGAACTCAAATGTGCCAAAATGGCAGTGTGTCTATGTGATAGAAGTAGTCCCACACTTCTTCTGCACATTCCTGACTGCATGCACACTGTTCCTTATCACCCAAGAATATATAGAGTAATTGGTAGTTTCCAATAGAACATTAAGAAACAATTCTAAGCAATAAAGAGCTGTCTGAAGTAGAAACAAGTTTCCAGGGAGGTTATGGCTCCCTTTCATTGGATAAATTGATCTACCCAGGGTCACTTTCGATTGCAAGATGGGCAGTGTATAAATTTAATTAATTAAGCTCACATGGAGGCGAGACTGCCATGGATTGGGGATGCATTCAATTAGATTCCTGTATTAACCAGGGAGTTGAACTGAATGACCTAAATTGTCTCTTCTAGGATTATCGCCTACTCCCATATTGTTTGCACGTCTATGCCATAATGTGGTTTATTCATTGTTCTTTAATTTCCTCCAAAGTGATGATTTATTTATGTTAACCACCTTTATTAGCAGCTTCCAAGGACTGGGAAGTTGAGGAAGAGCTAAGTAGATGAGAGTGGTGGTAAAGGATGTCTCTTTTCCATAGCATAGTAGAGAAATGTTCCTTGCTCTGTTTTTGCACTGGGGTTAGGTATTAGGATCATGCATTCATTTTCAAAGGGATGAAAAAGAAACAGTCATAGGTTGTATATGCATGTCATAGTTGCAAGATTTTTTATTTATTGTTTTGGAGAAATTTGCCACAACAACATTTGACCATTAATGCAATAGAAATGGGTGAAGATGCAGTGAAAATAAAAGCAGTCAAACATGAGATACAAGCTCAATCTCATTCTTGGAGAAGTGGTGAAGGAACATTCTGATTCTACAAGCTTTCAGTCATGCATGGCAAGGTTGGACTTATGTCCTTTTTGGACACACTGTGCTGCCTCTCAGGGTAGTCCCCATGAAAAAGCTAAATACTCCAAGTTCTAACAAAATCTCCTCATTTTTTTCATGACTAGCTTTGCCTTCTCAGATATTAAGTATTCAAACCTCATTTACATCCTTATTTTTCAATTTGCTGCCACAGTAGTTTAATTTATTCTATATAATTTCTTTTTCTGAGGGGACATTAATCATTGCCCTGTGCTTTTGGGTGCCTCTGGGATGTGTGTGTGTGCTTAAATCAATAAAACAAAGCAACCGTCCTCCCCACCAGCCCCCATTCTCATCTAATACCCACCCAGCCTGCTCTCTCCCTTTGCCGGAGGAGAGAAACATAATTTCTCTCCCACTTTTCATTGTTTTCAATGTTTGAAGATTAATTCTTCCGCATATTTCTGACATGTGAGTGAGAAGCGGTGGTTTGTACTATAGTAAAGAAGACACAGTTTTCCCTACTGTATAACTAAAGTTTAGACCCACTTACATAGAAAATGTAAGATAAGGATTAGCCTACAGATGTAAAATAATGTTTAGACTCACCCTCTTTCAAAAAGATTTCTTTTTAAAGCTGGGATACCATGAGCTGACTTGAAAAAGGGAGATGGAAAAACAATCAGAATATGTAAGAAGAAATAGATCAGATCTGGTAGAGAAGTGATGGGCATATTGTTATCTTCTGTGGTTCTTAGACTGCAAAAATCATACTGGATGTACAATAGAAACTGGGGTTCCAGAAATTTTTGAGATGCATTTTAAAATAGAAAATAAAGAAAACAACTGCTGGATGGAGGTTCTTACTGATAAAGTCTATGCTGAATATCAACATGATCAAAACCTGCAACCCACCATAGAAATTACGATTGTTGCTCTGTTCAGTGCTAATTGAAAATCAGTATGGAGAAGTATGAGAGAGAAAGAGTACTTCAAATAAGTCCTCCCCATGAGAAAAAATAATTCCTATTTCTGTGGGCTTCCACAATATCTTAGGAGAAAAGGCATTGTCCAATGACAAATTGTGAATGTGCATTGCTCACTTAATCAATATGATGGGTGGCAATTACAAGTCATAGGATATTCGCCACTAGTACCAAGATATAAGGAAGACATCTTGATATATTGACAAGCTGGTTAGCTGTGGGGATAGATAATGTTATTTCTGGAGGGTTCCATGTAAATGAATTAAAAGAGTGCTTTTGACAAGAACCAGGTTCTGAATTCTTTTTTTTCCCTTAACATTTTTATTATGACTTAAAGAAAGTGGTTAGGAGAAAATGCATATTAAGATTGCAGTTTTTAGTAGTAATTGACCATACAACTACAATGAAGAAATGGAGCAAAAATAATACATATAAGGGCAAATTATTTGATTTAGGAAAAATAAATCAAATGTATGGGGGATACCAATAGAAGTGTGAAAGGGTACTGGAGTATGAAATAAAGTTGTTAAGTGGAAAAATGGCAAATCTAATTCTATGCTGTATCTGTACTGTTACATTTTCCAAGTTTCATTCTTTCTCTGCTGATCAGACAATATTGTCTTCTTCTAATGTTAAAATAAAATTGGAATATTTTCAAGAATGAGAATGCAGGTGATCAAGAGACCAGAAATTAAATCCCATAAGACTGAAGTTCAGCCTTGAGAAGAGAAGATTGAACAATTGTAGTGGTTTGTATTATTGTGGGATGGACATTATCCCAAAATGTCAACACAGAATAATGAGTTTGAATTTAAGGAGCGCAGATTAATTTGAACAGAAATAGAGTTTTAATTATACAACATTATTTGTTGTATATTCAAACAAAGTTGAATATAATATACCAGTGAGGTGGGGTGGTAGAGAAAACAGAAAGT
Source organism: Emydocephalus ijimae (assembly GCA_004319985.1). NCBI lineage: Eukaryota > Metazoa > Chordata > Lepidosauria > Squamata > Elapidae > Emydocephalus > Emydocephalus ijimae. The sequence continues at coordinate 11,914 of BHEV01024180.1, read as the reverse complement.
TTTGGTCAGCATGGTGATGGATTCCATGGTATCAAGGTGCATGATACCCCAATAGGCATTAGTTGATCAGCCCGTGAGTGATAAAATGTTTTAAGGCAGTATATTTTCAGCTAAATTTGAAAGTCTTTTCAAGATTTTGACTTGAAATGTTTTCAAAATATTCTTTTTATGTCTGTTTTAAGACAGAGATAAAAAAAAGAACAGTTAAGTTCTTACATCCCAACCTAACACTTCATAGGGATTGTTGTTGTGGAAAAAATAGGAATTGGGAGCATCAGATCACCTTAAGTAAGACTGAATGAATGAATGAGTACATGTAAAATAAAATAATAAAAAATAAAGGCAAAATTACACATACACACGAACATTCTATTTTCTGAGGAATTAAAGCTTAACTTGACACTGAAGAATAATCATCAACTTCTCTTTATGGCTGATGTGTCCAGTTGTCTTGATCACTGGGGTTTGTTTTACATGGCCAGAGGATTGGCGTAGATGGTTGGCAATATGGGCATCTCTTGGGAAAGACCCGCCTCCATTCGGGTTTTGATGCAATGAAAATAGGAAGAACAAATGGCCAAAATAATCAATTTCTTCTGATCAGAACTTCATGGTATCAGGGCTGTCACTTGCTGCATTATGTGAGTTAATTAGCAGAGGCAGCACAAGTGGGCTGGCATAGTGATATTCAATGCCCACAAGATAAGCAGGCTGCAGGAAAAGAAGATGGAACAAGAAGAAGCATGAGTAACTTGGCTATCACTCTTCCTTAAAACCAGTGAAGCTTAGGTATCATTGTCTATTAAGAGATCTGAACCTGCCTAATTTATGCAGAATTTATAAATAGTTCTTAATACATGATGCATATAGGGCTGCTCAGCATCAGGGCTCTATTCAGAGTGCTGATAGCCAAGCAAACTGCCAATTGTGTTGGCAGGACAAGCAGACAAGAACCCTTTTGCATTTAGCCCAAGAACCAGTTCAGTTTTGGTTTGTGTCTAGCCACCTGAAAGATGCAGAGTGCTGAGAAAGTGAACAAAGCCAAGGCAAAAGAGCTCTGAAAGGCAGCGAAGTGAGCAAAGTGATCAGACTTGTGAATCAGCTAGTCCTGTCAACATCAGAAAGCACATCACTCATCCCAGCTTTCTCCATATATGGAATGGAAGAGCTCTGTGTAGCTATACTAAATATCTAAGTCCTTTCAGGCAAACATCTGCCTTATCAATACCTACTCCCAGTTCCAGTTAAAAGGGAGTTTTGTAGCCAATGTGTCTGTCAAGCTAAAATCAAGAATCTTTTGAAGAATACAATCTTCCTTTTACTGCTTCCCCTACGGTGATGTTATCCTCACAGAATATATCTCTATTTTGGTGGGTTAAAGCTAATCAAATATTGCCCAGCCTTTTATTCTTACATTGTACATTTTTGAAATCCACCTTCTCAAGGCCAAAAATGTCACTCCCTTATATTATTTATGTCTCTCCTTATTCTTAGCCAAGCAAAAACAAATGTTTTGGCACTTCAGAGCAATGCTTTTTCCCCACAAACTTCTAGCAAAATTCAGAAGCAGTAAGCTAAGAAAAAAGCCACCAATAGCTGTTTTCATGGAGGCTTAAATGGTTCCAACAAGACACATTTTCTGGGGACTATAGAGAAAGATCCCTGCTTTTACATAGAGGCAGATCAAGAAAGTCTTTTAGAGAATGCAGAATCCATGTGCCAACTATTCCTACATCTATTGCTTCCACTGATCAATTGGTGCACGTATACAGAAAAAGCTAAATTATATTTTCAAAGCAAAGTATATTTTCCTCTTCCTGTTTAAGAATTGCACAGCCTTTATCAATTCATGCAGAACTCTATTACTGCTTTTTGTTCTACCTTCAGGCCAGCTACTTTTTAGGCTGGTCTAAAGAAATCCTAAGACAAAAAATGATATCTTGAACTCTCTCTCTTCAGTCTTGAATAGGATTTCTATCTGTAATTTGAAACTTCACTACATTTCTCCTAATTGTCTTGAAACAACAGTGTATTTGTAATTTTCTTTTATATTTTTATGGTTTCTTTTTCCTGCCAAGTGCTGCCATGGAAGCATAATTCCAGGTGGTCTGCAAAGAGACCCACATTTGTAAAATAATTGTTTAAATTCTTCCGTTTTCATCCTAATTTTCCCTCAAAGTGGTTCTACTTATTGCAAGTCTTTTCCAAGCAATTGTACCTCTTCACTCCTGGTAACCTGAGACAAACTGAAACAGCTAATAACTCCAAGCTTTCTCTGAACCACTCCTTCAGTCATGAGTCAGTAGAGAAGTATGCTGACCTGTGTTTTGCTGCCCAGGTTGTGGGCACAGTGAAAGGGTGGCAAGGAGCAGCAGACAATCTATATCCTGTTGCTTCCCACACCCTCCCTTCAGCTAAAATGAAAAACCAAAGATATTTTCACCCCAGTTTCTATTTATTTATTAATTGATTCTATTCCTACACCACCAAATCAACCATGCCTTGTGGAGGTTTATGAGCAGAGGCTAAACATTTGTTATATAATTAAAAACATTGACAATAAATAAACTGATTAAAATAATCCATAAAATCTAAACATAATTAGAATAAATGATAAATCATTACTTTTTGCAAAAAAAAAGTTTTACTTTTATAAGATGATTAATTTAAATTCTCCAACTACAGCAACAAGGATGGCAGAAATCAGTTACCAATTGTTCTCCAAAGAGCTCAGACTTTGTCATCTGGAAAGCAGTAGGGTTGGAGCGGTCTTATTTGTGAAGGCAAATAAGTAAAGGCAATGCAATAGAACTAGGAACATGTCTGAAAAATGACACTTTCTGTTCTAATTGTTGAGTCCCACAATAGAATGATAGTGCTAGCACAGACTGCCCATGGTTGGCAGCACTCATAAGTAACCTGTGCAGTAGATAAAAATGGGATTGGGGTAGATAAAATGATGCATACCCCACTAAAAATAGTTGAAACCATGGTCAGAAAAGCCTGCTCTTGCATCCCTCTGGGACAGAACTCATTAGCTAATAGAACTGAGCTCTTTTTTTTCCAATTTAGATTAACCTTTTGGCTAGCATTTGTCCAGGTAGATTTTTCAACTGTTTTTGATGCTATTGCTCCTGGCACCCTCCTTGGGAAGGGCAGCAAGGAGAGAAGGGGGAGGTGGCAATCCTTCCTTACTGTGTAGTTCCAGTCAATAATTTGGGGCAGCAAGAAGTCTCGCTTGGGGCTGCTTGTTTGCAAAGTGTCAGATGGGTCAGTCCTCTTTCATCCAACTTTTAGATGAAATCTCTGGGAGAAGTCATTTAATGGATCATGTATTATAGCATCAGTAGCCAGCTTTATAATTCAAATTGGGGCTGGACTGGAGTTGCTGTGGAAGTTCTCCCCCAGTGTCTGAAGGCTGTAAGAGTTTGGATAGGACAGAACAGCCTGAAGTTAAACTCTATTATTCAAAGTAGGGTTAAAGATAGAATTACTGAAGATTCTTTGGGGTTCTTCTATGTCTCCAGTGCTGTGTTTTGATAGGGAAATTTTCAGTCCAAAACATAACACCTCAGATTCTGACCAATACCCACCATCAGCAACATATCATAAGCTTTACTTTCCCATTTGGTTTCCAGGTTTAAAACAGTGGTTGCCAACCAGTGGGCCGGGGACCACTGGTGGTCCGCGACAAAATTTTTGTGGTCCACAAAGCACCTCCTAAAGCAATTAACCCAGGCTGCCTGAGAACACAAAGCTGCACCACCCATATGGCCTGTGGAAACACAAGGCTTATGTCACTTGCATTGCAAACAACATGAGGTAGTGAGGGAAATGAGTCTTTAGGACCCTGAAAGGCATCTGTTAAGTTCTGCGCATGGGCGCAAGGAATGGAGACAAGACGGTGAACAGTGAACTTCAACTCTTTATTAATCATTCTGAACAGAGCAAAAACCTAGGGCAACAGCAGCCTTTTATAGGCAAGCTGCTGATCTAATAACCAATAAGAAACGTGGAGCGTTAACCCCTTTAACCAATGAGAGTGGCTCGTTAATAGCCAATCAGATTCTCCTGAACGGACCAATCCAATATCGCTATTATCGGCCAATCAGAAGTGCAGGACTAGAACCCTGCTATTTCCAAAAGGTTTTGATAAACTTTATTTAAGCGTTTTATTAGTTCATAACACCCCTTCCTCCCGGGTTCTGTTTAGGGGGTGCGGTGACGTAATCACTGAGGTATGACGGTTGTTTTGATTGTCTATTGGATTTACGCTGTCCCACCGGTTCTTGTCTGTAACCTTGTTTTGGCGGGACATTTACAGGCAAGTCGGGTGCGGTGGTTCCTCGTTGGAAGACTTGGTGCCGCTAATGTTCTCGTCGTTGTCCTCTAGCCTTTGCGGGCTTGCCTCTGTTGAGGTATTCCTCTGTGGCGAGCACAAACCCGTCACTGATCCTTCTTCATTTGTTTCGCCCAATTGCTGACTTCTTTCGTTCGTGCTTTCTGCCATCTCGAATTCGGTTTCTTCGACATCCCCTCCCCCCTCAGTTTGGGAGTTAATGGAGTCGCGGAAACTAGGTTGTAGCCTCGAGCGAAGCTGATCTATATGGCGTTTCCATATTTTTTCATCGCAGGTTTTCACCCGGTATGACCTGGGTCCAGTGGCTTGAATTACAGTTGCCTCGACCCACAATGGTTCGCCAGAAAGGTTTCTGGCGAAAACTAAGTCACCTATCTTGAACTCGCGGCATTTTCTGCTAGATCCACAGGGTTTCTCTGGCTCGTAAGACGGGTGAAGCCAGTTGAGGTGGGAGCGGAGTTTGCGTCCCATTAATAATTCAGCTGGAGTCTTGTTAGTGACACTGTACAAAGTGATGTGTTGAAGAAGGAGTATTCTGTTTATCTTATCTTCAATGTCCCCATAGTCCATTTTGTAAAGGTTTTTTTTAACAAACTGTATCATGCGCTCGGCTCTTCCGTTACCTGCAGGGTGCACTGGCGAAGTTAGCGCATGGCGAATACCCTGGTCCACTAAGTATTGTTTGAAAGGGAGGGCGGTAAACTGGGGGATGTTGTCGGATTCCAGGACGTCTGGCAGTCCATGCGTCGCGAATAATCTGTTCAACTTCCGGATGACGGACTCGGTTGTGGTACTTTTCATTTCGTGGATCTCGAGCCAGTTTGAGTAGGCGTCCACTGTTAGGAGGAACGTATGTCCCTTAGTAGGTCCTGCAAAGTCAATATGAATACAGGCCCACGGTCCCTGGGGTGTTTCCCATTCTGTCGGAGTTGCTTTTGGTGGGGCATTGCTAACTTCCTGGCGCTTATAACAAGTTTTTACCCAGGCTTCGATCTGTTTGTCGATGCCCAGCCACCACGCGTAGCTTCATGTGAGCGCTTTCATACGCACGATGCCGGGGTGGTCCTCATGCAGTGTCTTTAATACCACTCGTTGTAACTGCTCTGGGACGATGACTCCATCCCCTCATAGGATGCAGCCCTTTTGCGAAAAAAGTTCTGTTTGCCGATTCTTGAAGGGGATGAAGTCGTCAGGGGTTTAATCTACTGGCCATCCTCGTTCGACCCAGCTAAGAACTCGCGTTAAGATAGGATCACATTTTGTTTCGATCGCGATATCTCTAGCTGTTAGTGGTGGTGAATGTAGCATTTCAATCTGGAGCGTTGTAAGGGTTGGAGTTGGGTCGTCGACGGTTTCTGGAAGTGGTGCGTCAGCGTGTGGAATGGCTTTCCCCGGGTGGTGTTGCAGCTTATAATTGTACGCAGCCAAAAACTCCGACCAGCGAGTCAATCTGGGTGATAATATATAGGGGGTTGGCTTGTCTCCCGCTATAATCCCCAGCAAAGGTTTGTGGTCGGTAACAATAGTAAAAATTCGTCCATATACAAATTCATGAAATCGTTTTATAGCAGATACAACAGCAAGAGCCTCTTTATCGATTTGACTATAGTTATGTTCAGCCTTTGATAAAGTCCTTGAAAAGTAGGCAATAGGGGCTTCACTACCATTTGGCAACACATGGCTCAAAATGGCTCCTACTCCAAATGGTGACGCGTCACATGTGATTGTTAAAGGCAAAGTCTCGTTATACTGCATTAAAACAGCATCTGAGGTTAATAGGTTTTTCACTTGTCGGAACGTGTGCTCCCCTCGGTGCCCCCAGACCCAGGTTGCTTTTTTGTCTAGAAGCCGATGTAGGGGCTCGGCTGCGGTCACTTTCTGGGGCCAGAAGATGTTGTAAAAATTAATAAGCCCCAGGAAAGCTTGGAGATCAGTCTTATTTCTGGGTCTTGGGGCGTTCTTGATTGCCCTTAACTTGCTATTGGTGGGGTGAATGCCTTGTTTATCAATTAAGTACCCCAGGAACTCTACTTTATCTGTACACAGTTGACATTTATTTTTTTTAACCTTAAGGCCGGAGTCTTTAAATTTCCGGAGAACCAGTCTAAGTATTTCTCTATTCGGGGCAGCAATTAAAACGTCATCAAAGTATGGTAGACCCCTTTTATTCCCTGTAATAGTCTCTCCATCAAACTCTGAAAAATCCCTGGGGCTACGCTAACTCCGAATTGGAGTCGGTTGCACTTAAAAGCACCTCGGTGCGTAACGATCGTTTATGCCTCCGCTGTTTTTTTATCTACAGGCAGTTGTTGGTACGCCTGTGCTTAATCTAATTTAGTGAAGACTTTTCCGCCCCCAGGGAATGGAGGAGGTGTTGTGCCACCGGCACCAGGTAAGTGTTCTGTTGAAGGGCGTGATTCAGGGTGGCATGGTAGTCCCCACAAATCCTTAACGATCCATCCAGTTTGATGGGTGTTACGATTGGGGTTTCCCAAGGAGCGTGGTCGGTCAGTTCTAAAACACCCTGGGCTATTAATTTATCAAGCTGCTCATCAATCTTTGGTTTAAGGGCAAATGGTACTCGATGAGGCTTAAGGCAGATGGGGGCTACTTCAGGGTTCAGGTTAAATGATATCGGGGTCCCCTTGTACTCGCCTAGTTTGTCTGCAAAGACATCCTGGAATTCCTGGACGAGGGCCTCCTCCCAGTCGTCGCTGCTGGTTTGGTGAATGCCGGCTACCTCAATCCCAAGTGGAATGAACCATTGAAGGCCCAACAAGCTAGGCCGATCACAGTCGACGACGGTCAATGGCAAAGATGCAGTACGATTTTTGAATGAGACCTGGACTAGGCTGGATCCTACGACCGGAATTCGGTTTCCCTGATAGTCCTTGAGTATGATTCTTTGGATTCTGAGGTCTTGCTGCCGGACAATAGGGATTAATTGTTTAAGAGTCTTCCAGGAAACCATCGAGAGGGATGATCCTGAATCAACTTCCATCACGCAGGGCTGATTTTTGATGGCGACGTTCACTCGGATCTTCTTTGCGTCTAATGATGAGGTGTGACCAATTGTAATGGTTTGGTGTGCCTCTTCTCATTTTGTTGAATGGGCTAGTGGTTTATTTCTGTAGGAGTGGTTGTTCCATTGGTGGTTCAATTGTTCCCGATTCACAGGACGACTTCCTTTGGTTTGGCAGTAGTTGGTCACCCTCTGAAATGGGCTGGATCCTTGCTTGCTTCTACAGACCTTTCCGATGTGGCCTCTCTTCCCAAAGACATGGCAGAGCGCGTCGAGGAATTTGCGTTCTGATCATGGGTGGTTTGCCCCACAACCAGGGCATTGATACTGCAATCTCTGGTTACGCTGGTGGCATTGGTCTCGTTCAGACCGGAGCCGGTTGACCTCTTCCTCATCACTTTCTGATGATGATTCAAGGTCCTCGTGGTGGGTTGCCATTGCATGTCCCTCAATGCGAGGTGAGGTTTCGCTGGCAAATTGGCGGAGCGGGGTGTTGGTGCGGCGCATTCGGGCAGCCGACTTCCTGGTTGCTTCTGTGGCAGTAGCATCAGCGATGGTATCTGCAAGGCTGATGTCGCCTTTCACCATCAGTTTACTTTGCATGTTTGGTGCGTCTAATCCCAGAACTATTCGGTCTCTTAGAGCTTCTACGAGGTCGGCGAACCCACAGAGGCCTCCCAGGTTCCGGATATCCGCGATGAAATCTGCAACACTTTCTCCTTTCCACTGGTCTCTCTGGTAAAATTCATGTCTTTGGACAAGCGTTGGTAAGGTAGGTGCGTAGTGGGCCCGTAGGGGGGGCTCAAGGACGTCCCAGTCCATGGATTTCGCCAGTCCTTCAGCCATCTTAAAAACGGCAGGTCCACAGTGAGTCAGCAATACCGCTCGCTTTTTCCCAGTAGTGGCATCCTTCAAGTTGTTGGTCTCCAGAAACATCTGGAACCGGTCCATGTATGAGTCCCAGTCTTCTTGTGTTGGGTCGAATGGAGCGGGTGATATAGTGCCGCCGGACATGTTTTCTGCCATTGATGCGCCTTCAGCCACATGCTCTGTTTGGTGCTCTGTAGTGTTCGGTCAGCTCTGACGTCTCCGCATCCCATCCTCATCGCCAGTGTTAAGTTCTGCGCATGGGCACAAGGAACGGAGACGAGACGGTGAACAGTGAACTTCAACTCTTTATTAATCATTCTGAACAGAGCAAAAACCTAGGGTGTTGTGTATACAATAAAGTTAATAAAGTGTGAGCTTGAGGTAAAGTGCAGGGTTATGGCCCTGCACTTCTGATTGGCTGTTAAGCGGCCAAACCGGATTGGCCAGTTCTGAGGAATCCGATTGGCCCTTAACGGAGAGTTATTATTGGTTGAAAGAGCTAGCATTCCTAGCTCGCTATTGGTTAAAGCTTACAAGGGTTGCCTATATAAGGCAGAGTTCACTGTTGTTGATATAGAAGTCACTATGCAAATAAAGAGTTGAAGTTCACCGTTAAGAGGCTGTCTCCAATTATTCCGACCCATGCTCAATACTTAACACTGGCGACGAGGATGGGATGTGGAGATGTCTGAACCGAAGAAGCCAGGAAGCAACCCCGAGCACGTGAAAGATGACGCCAACTACGGAACCATGTCCGGCGGCATCGGACCACCTGCTCCGTTCGATCCAAACCAAGAGGATTGGGAATCCTACATGGATCGCTTCCAAATGTTTCTCGAGACGAACAACCTCAAGGATGCCACGCCAGCAAAAAAAAGCATTGTTCCTAACGCATTGCGGCCCAGCCGTATTTAAGATGGCCAAAGCACTGGCCAAACCACGAGAAGTAAAGGCCATGAGCTGGGACGACCTCGAACCCATCCTGAGAGACCACTCCGCGCCAACCGTGCCTACGCTCGTGAGACGCCATGAGTTTTATCAGAGGAACCAATGGAAAGGGGAAAGCATGGCCGATTTCGTGGCAGACTTCCAAAATTTGGGGGCCTCTGCGGGTTCGCCGATTTAGAAGAGGCACTGAGAGATCGAATAGTTCTGGGACTATNCGAAAGGCGACATCAGCCTTGCTGATGCCATCGCCGATGCTACTGCAGCAGAAGCAACCAGGAAGTCAGCTGCACAACTCCGCCGAACCCGTGCTACGGTACCACCGCCGGCCAGCGAAATTCTACCCAACGCAGAAGGGCAGCTTTCAACGACACACCATGAGGACCTCTCTTCGTCATCAGACAGCGACGAAGAAGGGGTCCACTGGTTGCGGTCCAACCGGGACCATCGTCCAAAGACCCTATGCCCTTGCGCTGGCTGTGGAGCCAACCATGCCAGGTCCGAATGCAAATTCCACGACACACTCTGCCACGAGTGTGGGAAACGAGGCCACATCGGGCGGGTCTGCCGCAGCTTGCCCGGCCACAGCCAGGCCTCAAAAGGGGCTAACTATCGCCAATCGACAGGAAGCCGTCCTGTAAGGCAAACGCCAGTAAACCACTCCTACAGAAATCCAGACGTGCTGCATGGAAGTCGACTCGGGATCGTCCCTCTCGATGGTGTCTTGGAAGACACTCAAGCAACTCATCCCCACAATTCAATGCCAAGACCTCCAATTTCAACGCCTCATCCTCAAGGACTATCAGGGGAATCGAATCCGCGTCGTCGGGTCCTGCCGAGTCCGAGTTTCCTTCAAGAAGCACACAGCGTACTTACCTCTAACAGTCATCGATAGAGACAGGCCTAGCCTACTAGGCCTCCAATGGTTCATGCCACTCGGCATTGAAGTGGCTGGCATGAACCAAGTCAATGGTTGTGATTGGGAGGAGGACCTTATCTCTGAGTTCAGTGAAGTCTTCGTGGACAGCTTAGGCGAGTATAAGGNGTATCCAGTTCCGGTGGTACAGCACCTCCTCCATTCCCTAGGGGGCGGGAAGGTTTTCGCTAAATTAGATTTAGCTCAAGCGAATCAACAATTACCAGTGGATGAGAAAACGGCACAGGCCCAAACTATTGTAACGGCACAGGCCCAAACTATTGCACCGGGGTACCTTTAAATGTACCCGGCTGCAATTCGGAGTGATTGTAGCCCCAGGGATATTTCAGAGCCTCATGGAAAGGTTATTACAAGGAATCAGGGGCATGGTCCCCTATTTTGATGATGTATTAATTGCAGCCCCTACAAAAAAAATCTTACAGGACCGTTTAAAATGCGTTCCAAGAGGCCAGACTTCAGGTGAAAAAAAATAAATGTAAATTGTATACTGACAGTGTTGAGTTTCTAGGGTACCGGATTCATAGCCAGGGAATCCACCCTACCGAAAGTAAATTAAGAGCTATCACAAATGCTCCCAGGCCACGAAACAAGGCCGATCTCCAGGCGTTTTTAGGGCTCATCAATTTTTATAATGTATTTTTACCACACAAAGCAACTGTTGCTGAACCGTTACACCAGTTATTAGATAAAAAAGCATCGTGGGTATGGGGTTACCGAGAAGAACAAGCGTTCCGGAATGTTAAAAAACTGCTCACATCTGACTCTGTACTCACGCAGTGTAACGAGACTTTGCCGTTAGTTATAACCTGCGATGCATCGCCTTTCGGCATGGGCACCATTTTGAGCCACGTACTGCCTAATGGGAACGAAGCCCCTGTTGCATACTTTTCAAAGACTCTTTCTAAAGCAGAGCGAAACTATGGACAAATTGATAAAGAAGCCCTCGCAATTGTCTCAGCTGTGAAAAAATTTCACGAATACGTGTACAGGAGGGTATTTACTGTTGTAACTGACCACAAAACGTTGCTAGGGATAATAGCCGGGGACAAGCCAACCCCCTGCATATTATCCCCTAGGATGACCCGATGGTCAGAATTCCTAACTGCTTATAATTATCAGCTGCAATATCGCCCGGGGAAAGCCATTCCCCACGCCGACGCATTGAGCCGAGCACCGCTTCCAGAGACTCTCGACGATCCGGCACCAACAGCAACCACGTTGCAGATCGAAGCACTCAACTCGCCGCCCATGACCGCCCGAGACATCGCGAGAGAAACCAAACGAGACCACACCCTAGCCCGAGTCCTAGGCTGGGTAGAACGTGGATGGCCATTGGACCAAGTACCAGATGACGTCGCACCATTTAAATCTCGACAGACTGAACTGTTCTCCCAAAAAGGCTGCATCATCTGGGGCGATAGAGTCGTTGTCCCAGAACGACTCAGGAAGATGTTGCTGCGAATTTTGCACGAGGGCCACCCTGGCATAGTGCAAATGAAGGCGCTTCAACAAAGCTACGTATGGTGGCCGGGCATGGATCGGCAAAT
>BHEV01024179.1:0-10588 GCA_004319985.1 Emydocephalus ijimae | reverse complement strand
AGGGGTTTGTTTCTGTAGGAGTGGTTGTTCCATTGGTGGTTCAAGGGTTCTCGCTTTACAGGATGGCTTCCTGTGGATTGGGGATAGTTAGCCCCCTTGGGGGCTGGCTGGGTCCTTGCTTGCTTCTACAGACCCATCCGATGTGGCCTCTTTTCCCGCACACATGGCAGAGCGCGTCGAGGAATTTGCAGTCTGATCAGGGGTGGTTTGCCCCACAACCAGCGCATTGGTACTGCGATCTTTGGTGTTGGTCTCGTTCAGACTGGAGCTGGTTGACCTCTTCTTCATCACTTTCTGATGACGATTCAAGGTCCTCGTGGTGGGCTGTCGTTGTCTGTTCTTTTAAGTGAGGTGAAACGTCGCTGGCGAGTTGGCAAAGTGGGGCGTGGGTGCGGCCCATTCGGGCAACCGACTTCCTGGTTGCTTCTGCTGCAGTAGTGTCAGCGATGGCATCTGTAAGGCTAATGTTGCCTTTCGCCATCAGCTTACTCTGCGCGCCTGGTGCATCTAATCCCAGAACTATTCTGTCTCTCAGGGCTTCTTCAAGGTCGGTAAACCCGCATAGGCCTCCCAGATTCCTGAGATCAGCTATGAAATCGGCAACACTTTCGCCCTTCTGCTGATCTCTCTGGTAAAATTCATGTCTTCTAACGAGCGTTGGTACGGTCGGTGCATAGTGGGCCCTTAGCAGGGGTTCGAGGACGTCCCAGTCCATGAACTTCACTTCTGCCAGTTTCGCTAGTGCCTTGGCCATCTTGAATACGGTCGGTCCACAATGAGTTAGGAATACTGCCCGTTTCTTTCCGGTAGTGGCATCCTTCAAATTGTTGGTTTCCAGAAACATCTGGAAGCGATCCATATATGAGTCCCAGTCTTCTTGTGCCGGGTCGAATGGAGCGGGTGGTATGACGCTGCCGGACATGGTTCCACCGTTGGTGCGTTTCAGCCACGTGCTCAGTTTTCGCTCTGTAGTGTTCAGTCAGCTCTGACGTCTCCACATCCCATCCTCATCGCCAGTGTTATGTTCTGTGCGTGGCGCAAGAAGTGGAGACGAGTCGATGAACAGTGAACTTCAACTCTTTATTTAACATGGTGCAACACTTCAGAAAACAGCCACAACAGCCCCCTTTATATAGGCAAGCTCTTGGGTATTTAGCCAATGAAAACACAGGAACGTTAGCTCTTTTAACCAATGAGAAAGGCTTGTTAATAGCCAATCAGATTTTCCTGAACGGACCAATCCGATATCGCTATTATCAGCCAATCAGAAGTGCAGGGCCAGAACCCTGCACTTTACTTTAAGGTTTCAACAATCTTTATTCAAGTACTTTTATTAATTCACAACAAGTTCAGTGAGCTAAAGCTACCATGCTCTTGTCTTGAAATGTATCTTTGGCCATTGCACCTGTCAGAATCCAGATTAATATTATTTTTTTCTTTCATTCCTTCACCAGAAGGAAGTATGTTAAAGGCATTAAATTGGTGAAGAGAAAATATTTCTATTCAACTACACCTTCAATTGCTTAGGAGCAATAGGCAGAAACAGTATATGTGATGCTCTTTTAAGACAAACCAATCTGTTCTCCAGTTCCAGCAAATTTCAACCACATTTGAACATTAAAGATCACATTTCTGTGCTGTAGGTAGATGACTCCAGCTGTATTCATATGATGCTTTGTATATGTCTGCAGTAGTCCTTTTACAGGAGAGCTAAGCTGGCTTGAAATACAATAGCATCCAGGTCCAGTCTTTTATGTTTGTTTACTTATTTTTGTGAGCTTTCTCTAGTTATTTAATTCACAGAATTGAGATTTAACAGGAAACAGCTATAGAAATTCATTTAACTGCTTTAAGAAGAGACCTGCTGACCTCTAAGAAGAGACTCAAAGAAGACCCCTAATTTTGTGCTTTTGAAGTGAACTTAAAAATTGTCATTTTATTACCTAACAGTTAAAAAGCAAAAGGATGGTTCTTCAACTATAAGTCTTACTCCATGAGGATACAAAGATGAATAAATACATCATCTAAAACTTTTGTTATGTATGTTAGGAAAGGAAAATGATAGTAAAATTAAAACTTTTGTTAGTGTTTTAATTTTCTCATCCTTTCTATATTTGTTATTTAAATGGACCATGGATTTCATAGTTTGTAACACTAGTTGAGCAAAATTTATATCTCTAACACATTTAATGGAAGGCTCTTAAAATATGACTAGAGCTACATATGTATATATGAGATACAGCTACAGATAGTTCTCTCATATGACCACATAACTGCATTCATTTTAAGACTTTTTGGGACAGTTTGCTTTACAACAATGGTTGTTAAGCAAACATCATAGCTGTAGAATCAGTGCCACAGTCAAAAGCAAACCTATAGTTTGCTATGGCCATTTTGGCTGAAATCTGAAAATAAATGTAAGATGCCTGAAGTCACTCAGGACAATAAGATGGGTGGCATATAAATTTAGTAAATATATTTTTTTAAAAAATTAAAAAGTGCAGTTGCATGACTGCAGGATATTGCAAATGGCTACAAAAGCAGACTGTTTTCCTGAATGACTGCCCTGCAAACCATGTGATCTGTGGGTCGGGGGAACTGCTTCTCTCAATCTAGGAAATATAGGGCTGAGTGAAAAGCCGAACAGAAGAGGTCACATGACTCCTTTTGAATGTCAATGATTGTTTGCACCAGGAGTGATAGTCTAATTTACTGCTAGAAAATAATTCTTTGCTGAGAACAACTGCTCTACTTACTGCAACTTTTGTAGATTCCATTATAAACTTTTGTCTGTCATTGGTGTAATTTCTCAAAAACAGGTACAGCCGAGAAACGTGTGTGTCCATGTGTGTTAGAGAGAGAGAGAGAGAAAGAGAGAGAGAGACAGAGACAGACAGAGACAGATAGAAAGATAGAGAGAGAGTCAGAGACACAGACAGAGACGCAGAGAGACACACAGGGAGAAAAGGGTCTCCTGCTTGAGCGGGGAGTTGGAACAGAAGACCTCCAAGGTCCTTTCCAACTCTGTTATACTATCACTGTTAGGTCTGGAACATGACATAATGTGATGTACGTTACAGCTTTCATGGATGAACTATATCAAAATATAAATCAAAATGATACAAACATTTAAGTATCCTAAAATGCAGTACAAATATTTGATGTATTTTGGAGTTCATGTAATACAATGATAATTGCTATAAATTCATAGTAGCTATTCCCAATTACAGAATGAATAAAAAAAAATGACACATATCTCACCAAAGACTTTTTTATTTATTGAATTATAATGTAATAGAATCAATGTGAAAACTGGGTTGGCTTTTAACTTCCAAAGGAAAGCAAATAAAAGCTTTACAACAAAAAACTTTACAAGTGGCAATCTGAATATTGCAATGAAATTTTATGAGTTCATTGAAACATTTGTTTCAATATGTTACATTTTATACCTGTGACTTATATAAAAGGCAATACTGTGTGCCAGTATGCATGTATACAGAGTCTTACATAACAGTTTCAAAAAATGATCACCATATTTCATTATAAAATCAGTAGATACTCTTTGAATAACTTCAGACTATTGACCTCAAATTTATCTTTCATGCCCACAACCAAATCTTTTTAGCAAGAAGAATGGCACAGATAATCCATTACGTTGTGCAGCCATCTATTTGGGGTAGAATGTATATAATTCAAACAAACATTTTAAAGATCTGATTACTTCACAATATAAATTTAGCATGAGGAAAAAGATTAAAATAAAATTTCCCAGTGTCTTTGCATCTAGTGAAGACAATTCACTGTCCCACTTCAACAATTCGCCTTCATTTAAGGAGCTGGATTGTTTTCAAAAGATTCACACACACACACACACACACTCACACACGCGCGCACACGCACAAAATTACACCAATTATTTGCCTTCTTTTAATTACATTTTAAAACTCAGTGTAAACTTTTTATTTGGTTTGTTTAGTTTGAGGGTAGCACTAAAAGTCACCTCCCTTACTCTCTATAGCTGGGAGACAACAATGATGGAAACAGTGAAGACTGGTGGAGGGCAATGGCCAGCTGACTGATGATAACCACACCATGATATGAGCTGACTGTGGTGCCATTGATGATAAGGCAATGTTGATGATGATCCAGATGTACTTGGCCTCTACATAATAGAGACTTCTGGCAAATAGTTTCCAGGAAAGAATGACAGAGGGACTGGACCACAGACTTGCACCTGCTATGAGATTACCATGGTGGCTATAGTGATTTTTTTACTGATCACATGAACTTTGTAGGACAAAAGGGAAAACAGTTGCTCGGTTTAGTTGCCATCTCTGCAGACACATTCAATGTTTGCTACATCTTTGGTGCCAGAGGACATGGAAAATTCTCCAAAACCAGGGAGAAAATGGTATGCTGGAACTGGCTTGTAATTGCTGATAAGAGCCAATTGTTAAATTTTTGAAAAATTTGCAAGCCAGTTGAAAACAGAACTGAGCTGTGGTGCCTTGCATTCTGGTCAGGGTTTGGCACCTCACCATGCTAGCTCTATTATGCCGCTGTTATGAACATAAGGCATTTAAAGCAGGGATAACCAAAGGTTTCTTCTTTTAGGACTAACCATGCTAATTATCAACATTATTGTTTCTTGTGGAAAGTTCTTTGCCTTTTGATATTGAAAATATTGATTTTGGGAATGTAGTTTTGGGAATGTAGGGAATGACAAAATTATCTGCCCTTTTAACAATGTTGTTCATATTTCTTTCTATTTACTCTAGAATCTTCTAGAGCTGGTTTCCCAACACACTGACAATAATCTTCCCTAAAAATGAAAAATTGAAGAGAGTGAAAGTTATGAAACATGTCTGTGTCCAGGAAAAGTTTCTTTAAAAGCAAATGCACTACCACTTTCAAAGCAGGTGACATGCCTGTCTCAATGAAGCATTAATAATCTCCTGGACCCAAATATTAAGATCTATCTAACTACTTGTAACATGCAAAAGGATGTGAATCATGCCAGACAGATGCAGAATTGAAACTATGGTATCCTATCAATCAGGTCCATAGACTGAAAAAAAATTATATCCCAGGACATATCACAATATGCAGCCTCCCCGTCAAATTATTGTCCAATCCAGATGCAAGCAACTTTAGATCCCAAATCTGCATATTTATACTTGATGACTGCAGGGGTTTTGACTTGTTTATTCTTATACTAAAGGGTCTAGTTCACCTGAACAAAGTTAGGTGACATAAAATCGGTAAGCAATAAGTACAGAAAAATGTTGCCTTAGGATTGCTGCCATGTAAGCTCAAATAAAGCTCTTACTGAAAAGAAAATAAGACCAGTGCTTATTTTTGGACAAACACGGTAGTTTCAAAACATACATATTTCTTCTAAATTTGTATCTATTTACAAATTGTTATTCTCAAAATTAAATTCCTGCCCTATTGACAAAAATCTAACAGTATATCTGACAAATAATATTGATCACAGATATCATGTTCAAGCAAACAAATGAAAATAAATCCTGGTTTGATTGTGGTTTACCCAATAAGTATACAAAGTTCTCCATCCAAAAATCTGAGCCTAATTCCTCAGATTTTCCCTTCAAATGCCATGCATTCTGTTCTGACATGTATTATATTTTACATTTGATTAAAAAGTTGGTAGATAATTGTTATATGTCATACAAATGTTTTGAATGAGTTGTTCTATAATTTCCCTAGAAATTGGGATTCAGGTTTTTTAATAATTATTTTTGACCTTGATAGGCTGTGAATTTTAGCTAATTGTGATTGGAATCATTCAGTTTATTCACCAGGTAACATATTTAGCATGTATGCCAAGTTCTTTAGAAATGATTGGACAACACTCTCTGTTTTTAGTGAAAGGAGATATTTACTGTCATAGCTCTTCAGGTTTCCTCTACATATCGTTTGTAGGTTGACAGGTTCTTTGTTCTTATTCATTAGCAGAAATTCAGACATCATATTCTGCTGCAGCATTCTTTGGCCATAAAAATTATTGGTCCTTTTTGCTTTCCCGTCCTCTTATTACAGCTACTTCTTAATTTATTGTATTTTAAATTAAATATAAAAAAATACTCATTGAAGTAAGTAAGTGCAAAAAATACAATAATTTAACTATAAACAAAAATAAACAACATCATTAAGAAGAGAATTAATTATAAACAATAGTCAAATTAAAGAATAAAAAAATCCTTTTGGTATGCGGTCTCTTTTTTTCTTGCATGATTTTGATATAGTCATGTTTTAAAATTGGACAATGATTGGATATTAAAAAAAAACCTAAAGTGTGATAATGGGAAAACAAAATTATTGTGGTCCACCTATAACTTCCAAGTATGCACTTTCTTATATGAATAATCAATGATTAATGTCTCCATTACATCTTATTTTATTATCGTGTTTCTCATATAATAAGGCCAGGTCTTTTTTTTTTTTGAGCCCCGAAAAAATGGCTAGGCCATCTTTTTGGGGGTGACTTAATCCCCCCCCTTGCATCTTTGGGTGGGCAGGCAGCGATGGCTTGGATGTTGACCTCGGCATTGGTGGGGCACTTCATATCGGGGTCAACGCAGGCAGCACCATAACCGGGTGTGCAACAAAAGTACTTCCTAATGGCAAGCCCCCCCCCATTTGACATGTTTTAATATAGGCCTTAATTTGGGGGGAGGGGCTTAATTTCATTTCATGCCTATAAAACATGCTGGGACTCCCTATTGGGGGAGGCCGTATTGTTGGAGAAACAGGATAACATGAAGCTACTCATTAGAAAAGTTTCATTCTGATTGCCAATCCCAGTATGCTAAGATAGTTTTTATCTTCAAAACACTGAAACTGATTAGTTAAGATTTAGTTTTCCTGAGTTGTTGCCAAATTCTATAATATTAACAAAATGCTATAATAGCATATGTATATTTTTCTTATTTGTTCCAAAATCTCCATGAAATCTTAAAATGATTAAATTGATTGGGTAGCAGCACAACAGTATTTAAATTTCATTGGGGTTTTGGAATTTTGGCTATTCAACAATTCAAGTGGAATTTTCACAATCACATCTGTTCAATTATAATCACAGAATCTAATGCTTACCAATATATTCTTAGTGAATTGATTATTAATTTGATCTTTATACACTGTGGAAAAGTGGTTATAAAAATTGGTTAATGGAGTAGTAACTAACTGCTGGAATTCATTAAAACTTGTGTGACCAATTCAGTAGATCGGTGCAAACATATGAAAAAATTGATTGGAAGACATAAAAATTCTTGGTACCTGATGTTTGCTTTTAACTAGGAAAAGTAGATTTCTTCTTCGAAAGCTTATTCAAAAACTTTGAAATATTGATGTGTCTATTATTAACATTTTACAAGTACGATTAATATTTCTGTGATCTCAACATACAACAAAAAAAATTGTCTCTATTTTTTATTTTTATTGTTCCTCTGACATACCTACTCCAACATTCTATATATTATGTATCTATAGAATGGTGTTGGAAAAACTTTGGCCATTTATATACTGCTGAACTGCAACTCTCAACACTCAACCCCTGGAAAGATATTATAAAACACCACTACATAGTCACTTAACTAAAAAACAAACAAACACATCTCAAGCTCTATCCAAATTTGTAACTTATACTTTAAACTTTAATCCTTTAAATGGTTTCTAGTCTCATGAACTCAAACTAAATTAGAATACTTTTAATTAACTTGGTATTTAAGGACTCTACAAAACTATGCAATAAATTAGCAAAACCACTTGACCAAATATGATGTGTTTTATAACTTTGTAATATAATTAATACTTACAGAAAATGGTTGTCTACCATTATAATGCAGACATTAAATCTAGAAATAGATCTGTTTGAATGATCTACAGCCTTTTATTTCACAGTGTTTCCAGTTTCAGCAAACTTTTTAATAATAAAAAAATCAAAATAAATCAAACATGAAATATTTCTAACACAAAATTCATTTTTGGGCTTCTTGTAATATCAGTTATTATATCAGATATGACATTCAGATATAAATTATTATAATCCATCAAATGACAAGAACTAATTAATGTACGTTACCTTTCAAATACTAAATATCATTAAACTTTAATTGTATGCTCTGAATTTTTGGAAAATTCGGAGCATGCAAAAAGATTCTACCATGTACACAATTGCCAAAAACAGGTTGCCCAAGTCTATCTTACAATTCTTCCTATAGAACCTTCTTAGGAATAAAAAAAACCCACCACAAAAATAAATATAATTTTCTTCATCTTTGACAAAGAAAGATCAGAGATTTCTGGTGCCAATTTTGAATAGCATCAGTTGTGCCAATTTACTAGCTGCTTTGTGTTCTATCACACAACCCACCAAATGAAAAGAAAAAATTGGGAATATTTTTGAGCAGGAGACTCTTTGGAGAATAGGATGAAATTGGTCTTTATGATTCTACAAATCCCCTTTGAGCCTTAAATTTTACAACCCTGCTCACCTAAATCATAGTTCTACCCATTTCAAAGGATACCAGTGGCCTTCATTTTATAATGTGGTAACTTGCACTATGCAAGCTTTCAAAAGTAACTAAGGAATTCAGTTGATATCATTGTTCCATACTAGCAGGCTTGAAGGCCTGCATTCCTATTGGTCCAGAAAAGCCGGGCCGTGATTGGACAAAATAAGCAAACCTGATTGGTTCGTATTGGTTCGATTGAGTAAAACCAAGTGCGGCAAGCTCAAAAGCATGTCATAGGCTGCCTAGCCGCAGCCAGCTCTAGAAAAAGGGCTACTGCGGCTAGGGTTGTTGTCTCAGTATCTGACTTCCTAATAAAGAGCTGTTGTTACTACCTCGAGTCTCGTCTCTCCTTGGGACCCACTGCCCAGACTTAACAATCATCCTACCCAGAAATTGAGATTAGTAGGTGGAATTCCATTAAAGATAAGATAGGTTAGGATAAAATATAAGTGTTACAGCCCTAACAAAATCCTGTGCAGATTTATTGAGAGATAAACAAGTAGATGGACAGTGGAATGAGGGCTCAGTGGTTAAAGACACTGAACTTGTTACTTTTATTTGTTAGTACAGTGTTTTCGGTTATAATTTTGTTTCTTTGCTTTCTGGTTCACAGAGCTTCCAAACTATTGATTTCTATTATTTTTTAAAATTATGTCGATGTAAGGTCACTGATTTCAGTTCATTTTATTTTTGTGCAACTGGATATATAAATTGCATAATTAATCTTCAAATCTTTAAGAAAACAAGAAGATAAAAGCTTCAAGAATTTAATAAATATATTATTTCTGTTTCCCTGTCCCATTTCTTATTGCATTTTTGACTTCCTTTACATCCATTTCATATTACCAGGCCAAAATAATAAAAAAAAGAATTTAATCTCTATTTTTATTAATTGAGTTGGGATTATTAAATGGAACATAGATACTTTCATCATCTATAGGTATTTGTTAGTTTGGTAAAAGAGATCTATTCAAAATCTATTTTTCAATTTTTCTTGCACAGTAATTTTAGAAACTACCTAGACTGAGTCATTGGCCTGATCAAAGTGGAGAAGGCTTGTAGAAGAATACTATGAGTATATACTCAAGTCAAGGATGCCCTACTGTTTTTCAAATATTTATAAATATTTACCAGTTTAATAGCGTTAATTTTTCTCCAGCTATCCCAAATGTGCTTTTTCAAAAGGCAACTGGGTTTTGTTTTTTCCTTGAAGATATTTCATTTCTCATCCAAGAATCATAATGGAAGCCTGCCCATTGTGATCATAAGTCATGATAGTTGTAAATCAGGTTATTCACATGACCAATGCAATTTTATGACCTTTTTTGCAGTGGTTGTTAAGCAAACAAAATAGTCATAAAGCACTCATGTGGTCATTAAGCAAACACTGTGATTTTTACATGAACCAATGATTCACTGCAAGTCATGATTTGCTGAAAATCATTGTAAATCATATTCATGATACCACAGGTGCATATTAGGTAATGGGGAGGGGCAGCCATTGTATTTTCAGAACAGGGTTGTAGGTATCCCAAGGAGGTTACTCATAATTTTGAATGACTGCTAAGCATCAATGGTTGTTGTTGTGAATGAATAAAAGTGTTTGAATAAAGCTTGTTGAAACCTTAAAGCAAAGTTCAGGGTTCTAGTCCTGCACTTCTGATTGGCCAATAATAGCGATATCGGATTGGTCTGATCAGGAGAATCTGATTGGCTATTAACGAGCCCTTCACATTGGTTAAAAGAGCTAACGTTCCTGTGTTTTCATTGGCTAAATACCCAAGAGCTTGCCAATATAAAGGGGGCTGTTGAGGCCGTTTTCAGAGCTGTTGCACCATGTTAAATAAAGAGTTGAAGTTCACTGTTCGTCGACTCGTCTCTGCTTCTTGCGCCACGCACTGAACTTAACACTGGCAACGAGAATGGAATCTGGAGATGCCAGAGCTGACTGAACACTACAAAGAGCAATAACAGAGCACGTGGCTGAAACGCACCAATGGCGGAACCATGTCCGGTGGCATCATACCACCCGCTCCATTCGACCCGGC
>BHEV01024174.1:0-12866 GCA_004319985.1 Emydocephalus ijimae | reverse complement strand
CTGAATAAACTATTCGCTACCCATGGACTTCCCAATGTCCTCGTCTCAGATAATGGCCCCCAATTCACTGCCCTGCCATTCAAACAATACCTGGCAGATCGNAATAAACCAAATGCTTTTTCTCCAACACATAACCCCAAACAGCACCACGAACAAAACCCCAGCTGAACTCCTGATGGGCCGGAAACTTCGCTCACATCTTGATCGCCTCCACCCAAACTACATGCCAGAACAACCCCTGGGATCCAGCAGCAAGTGTCGGGCATTCCAAAAAGGGGACCTTGTGTTTGCAAAAAACTTCTCGGGCAACCCATTGTGGGTCCCCACGACATTAACACAACTTACAGGACCCCGNGGGGGGGGAAGGAACATGGAGGAGGACGAAGAAGAAATCGAAACCCAACAGCCCAGGGGATACTCACCATCCGAGGGAGAACCAAGCCAGGGAGCGGCCTCGCCATGTGACAGCACCGCGACGGAGGCGGATCCAGGGAACCTGGAAGACAGTGCTGACGAAAGCAACCCGGGACCACAATCTTCGCCATCCAACCCAGCTTGCAGCCCACCGGAACCAGTACCAGAACCAGAACCAGGACAGAACCCAGTGGAACAGCGCAGGTCGAGCAGACAGGTGAATCGGCCTGCCTACTTGCGAGAATACGTCACCCCACCCCTCAGACGGAACCAAGGGGGGAGGGGTGTTATGAATTAAGCCAACGTAGCGATACAACCCTCAACAGCTTCGTCTTACAGCAGGCTTGTAATCCTGCAATTCTTATTAGCCTGTAGATAGCGAGTCGTGATTGGTCAGGTTTGGCCAGTCTGAGTGGCTGTTAACGGGAACCCCTGATTGGACGCTTGTGAAAGCGATAGACTCAGTTTATTGGTTGGTCTATAAAAGAGCTGCTGCTGCCCAGATATTTTGCTCCGTTCTTTCTTGTTAATAAAGAGTTGAAGTCACCATCCGATGTCTCGTCTCCGTTCCTTGCGCCCATGCCCAGGACTTAACAAATACCATCATTCCAGACATTCTTCTAAGTAAATTAAACTTGCAGTGCCTGAATATACTTGTAAGTGGATCATAAGCTTCCTAACAGACTGGAAGCAGCTTGTGAAGCTAGGCAGAATCACATCCGATACCTGTACAATCAGCACAGCACCTCCGCCCCCAAAGGCTGTGTGCTTTCTCCACTTCTCTTCTCCTTATATACCAATGACTGCATCTCAAACAATCCATCTGTTAAAATACTGAAGTTTGCTGATGACACAACAGTGACTGGTCTCTGAGACAATGATGAATCTGCATAGAGACAGGAGGTTATACAACTTGCCTCATGGTGTAACTGGAATAATCTGGAACTGAACACACTCAAAAGTGAAGAAATGGTGGTAGACTTTAGAAGAAACCCTCCCATGCTACCACCTCTTACAATACTAGACAACACAGTATCAACAGTAGAGACCTTCAAATTTCTAAGTTCTATCATATCACAGGACCTAAAATGGACACCTAACATCAAAAACATCATCAAAAAAGCACAACAAAGAATGTTCTTTCTGCGCCAACTCAGAAAGCTCAAACTGCCCAAGGAGCTGCTGATACAGTTCTACAGAGGAATTATTGAGTCTGTCATCTGCACCTCTATATCTGTCTGGTTTGGTTATGCAACCCAACAGGAAAGACAGACTTCAGAGGGTAAATAGGACTGCAGAAAAAACAATTACTACTCACCTGCTTTCAATCGAGGACCTGTATACTACACGAGTCAAAAAGAGGGCTGTGAAAATATTTACAGACCCTTCACATCCCGGACATAAACTGTTTCAACTCCTTCCCTCAAAACGATGCTATAGAGCATTGCACATCAGAACAACTAGACACAATAATATTTTTTCCTCGAAAGCCATCACTCTGCTAAACAAATAATTCCCTTAACACTGTTCAACTATTACAAAGCCTGCACTACTATTACTGTTAATCTTCTCATCACTCCTTATCACCCATCCCCTCCCTTGTGATTGTAGGACTGTAACTTTGTTGCTTGTATCCTTACAATTTATACTGACTGTTTCCTTGTATGATTTGATTGCTGATTGTACCCTATGACTATCATTAAGTGTTGTACATTATGATTCTTGATTCTTAATTAATGTATCTTTTCTTTTATGTGTACTGAGTGTATTTACACCAAGACAAATTCCTTGTGTGTCCAATCATACTTGGCTAATAAAGTATTCTATTCTATTCTATTCTATTCTATTCTATTCTATTCTATTCTATTCTATTCTATTCTATTCTATTCTATTCTATTCTATTCTATTCTATTCTATTCTACTCTATTCTATTAAGATAAAATAGGTATGATACATTTGTTCTGGGTCATACCTTTAAAAAATATACATATACATATATACACACACATACACACACCATCCAACAGTGCTTTGCAGCATCCAAGCACATTTTAGAACATTAGCATATTGCCCCCAACAATCTGGGTCCTCATTTTACCAACCTTGAGCCCATCAGGATTAAACTCCTGCAATACTGCATATTGTAACCATTGCACTTAACATCATGTTTTCAATCCTGGTTTCAACAAAAAGTTGTCAGAAGTTTGCACTCTCTGTCTCTATCTCTGTCTCTCTGTCTCTCTCTCTCTCTCTCACTATCACCATCACCATGCTATGGCTATCTATTTATCTAATCTTGATCAAATAAACAAATGTTATATTCCTTTCTTTTATTTCCAAAAGTGTTAATCTTTAATTCAATCAAAGATTACTGTAGGATCTGATTTCTCTTTAATTCTTTTTTTATCCCATTGCACAGATTTTTTTCCAAGGTTTTAACAATCTGTTTGGTAGATCTAAAAAGAAGATCCAATAAGAAACCATTTTCAGGTAATTCTTTCATGTTCCTATTTTATCATGTTCCTCTTTTAATTTTTATCATGTTCCTGTTCCTTTAGCTGGTAGGGTTTTTATTTGTTTTGTATATCCAGTAAGTCTTTTCCAAATCACTCTCCTGATGTGTCATCTGTGGTTAATTTTTTAGGTGTTTTCTCTGCCTTGTCAGATAAAATTTTTCCCACAGCTATCAATCCTTCAATAATATATTTAGACATAGTTTATCCATGGAAACTAGGGTGGCAGAAGCTAGGGCAAGGAAAGAAGCTCACCCTTCACACAACTCTCAGGTCTCAAACCTGAGCTGTTTTCCAGAAAGGGTGATCCTGCCATCTTCTAGTGTTCAAACTCACAGAAAACTGCTGTACTACAATCTCCTCATGGGGAACAGTCATCTGAAGCACAGCTGAGTGATCTTTTATCCCTCCTTACCTGGGCATATTTCAAGGAGCCTGTTTACTCATCTGATTCCTTGATCTTTGCTATGATTGTCATCTCTACTTTTTCAAAATCATTCCCATTTCTCTACAGCTCTTCCAGAAGTCCACCTTCAGTAACTACAGTAAACATACTGCCAACCCCCCACTTCACTGAGAAACTAATCTGGGTCTTTTCATTGGTAAAGGCACTATCTTTCAAATCATTAAAAGTTACTCGGATGAATAATTTGTCACATTGGATTATAATCTAAAAATAATTCCAACTTTTAGTTTCCTTAATTTCTATGCAGTGATTAAATTTTGACTGGATTCATTCATATTATACTACATACTATAGTTTACAAAATTCAGTCACTGTCAATGAGCATCAATGCCAAATAAAGCTACTATGATTTAATGTAGGGTATACTTGTTAAATCAACTCTAGATTAGGGAGTCCCCAACCCCTGGGGTATGGCCCACTGTTGGTCCTTGGCCCCTTTGGAACAAGCCCATACAAGTTCCAGGTGAGTGCATGCACCTCCATTTGCACAAGCGGCAGGTGCATGCAACCATTTGTGCAAATGGAGCTGTACATGTGACTGCACGCACCTACCACTGATATAGAACCACCCCTTCTCCTCCCACCAGGCCATCAAGCCAGAAAGGTTTGGGATCACTGCTCTAGATCATTTATTCTATTTCTTACTCAAATATGTTCCACCTTTCTTAAATAATCGGTTACAGATATTTCTCTTATGTCCATTCTTGTACTGTATATTGCACTGATTATATCATTTATAGAAGCATGGTACTGAGAACTGTTAGAACCAATTGGTTGGCTAGCTGTATCTTTAATACAGTTCAACAATGTTTCTATTTGGCAATTTTAGGTAACACAATTTTGTTGCTGAAGGATCTGAGCAACACATAACCAACAGGTTATCTCTCTTTCTTATATGTGAAGGGTGAGCTCTTGTCCTCGCCCCAATCTAAGAGTTGAAAAGCATACAAATGTAAATAGATGAATGGGTTTCACTTTCGTGGGAAGATATCAGTCTTCCTGACATTATGCTGGCCATATGATAGCAGAAATATATTTGGACAATGCTGGCTCAATGGCCTTGAAACATATGACCACTTACCCCTATAATTGGCAATGACCAGAAAAGTAAAATGCACAGGGACCTCTTTACATTTTCTTTCTTTCTTTCTTTCTTTCTTTCTTTCTTTCTTTCTTTCTTTCTTTCTTTCTTTCTTTCTTTCTTTCTTTCTATCTATCTATCTATCTATTTTATATCATATAACATCTATCTATAATCATCTACACATGAACATACACACGCACACATGCACACAAATATTGCTTCCTGCAAAATCTTCTTTATCCTTGAATAATTCTGTAAATTAGTCTAGTCTGAAAAATAGGTACTGCCCAAAATCACTGAGTGAACTTCCATATCAAAAGATGGACTTGAAACTTGTCCTAGTCTTGCACCTTAACTGCTACATTACAATGTAGGGCAAGGGAGCAGCCCTGTACCATCACTACCCATTGATACATCACCTTGATTCCATTTGATTGTAGAGCATTTATATGAAACGCAATTACCCCAAATTGCTAGTGTGTTGTACCAATTTGGACTATTTTCATGGCATCTGAGGGTACCACTATTGGAATTAATGACTCTAAGGTCAGTCTTTTCCTACAAATCAAGTATATGACAGCATTGCAAATGATGTGATAAATTACCATGTAATGAAGAGTCCATCTGCTCAAAGGACCTAAATGAGCAACCTTTGAATTCAAGGAGAGTCTTAGTTTATCTCCGTCGTCACTGTATAAAAAAAACGTAATTAAAAATCTCAGCCACAAGCCACTCATTAATTTACAACTTGCCATATCCCAATGACTTGGGATGGCAAATATATAATTGAAGTAAACAAGAACAAGCATAAGCAAGCAGTAAAATTCAATTCCCAGATCAGCAAAATTCCATGTTAAGTTTGCAAACTTCTTTTCCCCCTAGAAGACTTCCTATGATTTTAACAGCTGCATGGCAGAGAAGTCACCACAGGAAGAGAGCAGTGATGTATCGATCTCAGAAAAGAAGTGGACCAGGATTTAGCAGACATTTCCTCCATTTTACAAGGAGTGGCTTGCAGGAAATGTATGTTAAAGTTAATAGTTTTTTTCATCTATGTCTTGCCAGATATTAGTAGGAAACGGTGTTATTTTCCTGGCAATCTTGGATCATTTCAGTCAATCAATTTTTTTATAGATCGTATATGATGCTACACATACTTCAGAACAGGATACTTAAATTGTTCTGGGTTAGGAACCTCTTATTCTATACTTTATCATAACTCTAACAATCTAGGATTGTGAAATCAATTACCTGTCCAAAACTATCCATTTTAAAAGTGAAATAAATAATAAGGCAACAAAATAAACAGTGTTTTTCAAACTTGCCACTTTTAGATGATGCTTCTCTTCCCCATCCCTCCCTCCCTCCTCCCCCCTCCCACACATGCATGCACACCTTGGTAAAAATTTATTTAAAGGGGATAGGAAAGAGTGGACTTAAACTGAGGCCTAGTAAAATATTCGCTGTTTGCTGTCTGTTGTAATTCTCTACCTGCTCTAGTGCTGCCTGTTAACAGGTAGATACTTCCTTTGAAATTGTAGCTCTGTGACTTTTAGCTCCTCCTAGATTCAGGTTTCCTTCTAGAACCCCATGTGAGGACTGCAGCCTGAGAGGGCATTATGCAATTTAAGCTGGTTCCCCATTATCACGAAATAAGACCTTGCTACAATAACAATGACTATTGTAATATGCCTTACATAGGACTACCTTTAAAAATTACTCAAAAGCTTCAATTGGTTCAAAATCCAGCAATCCATGTGCCAAGGTCCTATCTTGGTTACCAATAGGCTTCCAAGTACAAGTACTGGTGTTAAACTATAAAACCCTATATAGTTTGGCATCAAGTTACAGTGGTACCTTGATACTCACCTGCTTTGAATCTCATCAGTTGAGTTGGTACTCAACTCATTTTGATGAGAACATTAGATAGTACTCATAATTCATTTGGTGCTTAACACACAAGTTAGAACTTGTTGATGTTGGCTGCCTTGTGCTAAAACCCAACAGGTTTTTGTTTATTTTTATTTTTTTGGTAACAATACAAATTGCTTACCCTCTAATATGACAATTGTGAGTTAAATTTTGATCCCAGGTACTTACTGATAAACTCCTGTTCAAGTACTAATTAGGCTCAATCTGGCTTAATTTTGAACTCAGCAATGTGGCTTGATGCTATTAAAGATATCTCTTATTCATTATAGAATGCAATGCTGGGTCCTGCCCAACCAGCCTTATGAGCCCGCAAGGTTAAGGGAGATTAGGCAGCTTCAGGTCAGTTTGCTGGAGTCATAGGAAAGGTACCTATGTAGCTTCTAATATCCTTTGAATGTTCATTATAGAATATGCAGTATCAGCTGATCTTATCTTTAAAAGGCTTGTGGCTGTTTTAAAATGGAACAGGCATATCATATCCACACCTTTCAATTTGGCATCTCTAGTTCAAAGGAAAAGATCAGCTCTCAAGAATTTTCTCATTGACTTGCTTTGCTTTTCTGCTTCGGTACAGCGAGCACAGATTATTCAAATTTTGTTTTAGGTCCCAGTTTTTAAAAACAACCTTTGTAATTAATTCGAGTCTGCAGGAATCACAAGAACAGACAACAGGAGCAAGACTGTGGGGACATTGAGTGAAATGTAGGTATGGCATATGAATATTTGTCAGTGTCTGGATAAGATTCACTTAATAAAGATTTAAAGATTTAAGAAAAAAGAACCCTTGAGCTAGCCTGGAGACATAGTTAGAAGAATCGCACTGTTTTGTGATTTTGGTCACATGTTTTGTTTAAATTTTATTTTCATCTGAAAAACTTCCTACTTTAATGTGATTCTACGTTGAGAATTTATTAAGTATTTATTTCCTTTCTGTAAATTTGCTTTAAATCCCACTTAATTCTGGTAGATCTTTGCAGGCAGTAATCCCCATGAAGTCAAAGCCAAAGGCAGCCATTCCCTTTTTAAAAGGTAACATTTACTCTGTCCACCAATGAGTTCCCCTTCAGTACCTTGCTTGTTTAACTTTTCCTCCCCTTGTGGCCACAAACTTCTCTTTCACATGGAACAATACCCATGGATCAGGCCCACAATTTACCTCACTTAAATCATGAAGCATAAAGTGACAGGGAAGGAAGAATGAGACATAAATGAATGATTGAAGACAGTAGAACTACAAAGGACTGATCTAGGCAAATGCCAGAAGAAATAAGTAAGAATTGGCAGGCAGGGTAAAAAATAATGACTTAATTGCTGGGGTGCCAAATTAGGCCAGGCATCTTTGTTTTTAAAATCAGTGTTCCTGCTTTACAATTTCAACCTATTTCTATTACTTAAAAACAACAATAAAATAGACTAAAATAAAATAGACCATAGAACATTTTACGGACTAAATACTCAGACTGGTCTTTTTTAAAAACCACATTCAAACCCTAAGAGTAAGAAACAAAAACATTGTTAACGTATACATTGAAGCAGGAAAAGACACAATATTTAACGTATAGTCTTTAATATTACATTTAGTATTTAATTTTGACAAATATATGGATAAAGAAGTAGACACATACAATATAAATATTTAAAATGTGGATAAGAACCCAATGATTTATAAAATCTATATGGAAAAGTAGGATTCTTTGTTTAGTTGTAATATGGTACAAGATTTCAAAGTTTTGTTATTATCTGGCTTCTAAAAACTATTATTGTATCATTTTTGGAACTACTCTTGACATCTCAAGAAATAAAAAAGTTGATATATCCTAGGAAATACTACCCTTGGCTTTCAAAACAGAAACATTCAGTATTGGAATAAAAAAAATCAAGTAGCACCTTTTGCAACTAACAGATTTTATTAAAAGGCATAATTTTCCATGAGTCTCAGCTGACTTCAGCAGATGGATAGAGTAGAGAGATTAATATAGGATTTAAATTGGGGTGAGGTGGAGAGAAGGAAGGGGAAAGGTAAGTTGGTTGTGCAAATGCAGGTTGCATGTGAGAAATCACAAGTCCCTTATCAATTAACAATTGTAATGTGTTAAAATCCATTGTGTTTCCTCAGACCTGAGATTGCCTAGAACCTTTTAATGTTTCAACAATTTCTCACTCAATTATGCTGTTAAAGTCCAGTTTTTCCAAAACAGTCATTTTGAGGTCTGCTAGAGAATGTCCTAGGAGATTGAAATGCTTTGAAATTACTTTGTCTTTTTTCTGAGTCATGATGTCAAATCTAGGAGCAAGAATCCGCCTCCGATTGGATGGCTTTTATATGCAAGTACAGGCCTGCCATTCAGTGCCCAAAGAGGTTTTTTTGTTTATTTTATTGTCATTTTATTTTTTGTCATTACAACAAAATCAAAAACCATCTTCAGTGCACATCATGACCATGACCATGAAAATAAACACAAACACACATCCTTCACCCTTCACACATTGAACCGGACACCCCCGACACCACACCAACACTGCATTATACAGAAGAATTCAAAAGAGCTACTGCCCTTGGTTAGAAGCTGTTTTTGAGCCTATTTGTCCTTGTTTTTATTATTCTGTACCATCTGCTAGGTGGTAATAGTTCAAAAAAAGGGTTCCCAGGATGAGATGGATCTTTGAGAATGTTTTGAACTTTCTTAAGGCAGCGGGAACTATAAAGCTCTTTCAAAGAGGGGAGATGGCAACCAATGATCTTCTGGGCAATGACATTAACCTTCTGGAGTGCTTTTCTATCTGCCACTGTGCAATTGGCAAACCACACAGAGGTGCAGTATATTAAAATGCTCTCTATGGTGTAGCGGTAGAAGATCACCAGCAGTTTTTCATTCAGTTGTTGTTTTCTGAAAAATCTCAGGTAGCATAATCTCTGCTGAGCCCTTTTGACCAGGCTGCAATATGGGCACCCCAGGTCAGGTCCTCTTTTATGGTAACACCCAGAAACTTAAAACTGGCCACTTGGTCCACTCAGTCTCCATTGATAAGCAAGAGCTGGATGTCTGATCTGTTCCTTCTATAATCCACTATAAGCTCCTTGGTCTTATTGGTGTTGAGGACCAAGTTATTGTTTCCACACTACGATAGCAACCGGTCCACCTCATTTCAGTAGGCAGACTCATCCTCCCCCTCCAAGATAAGTCCCACCACTGTTGTATCATCTGCAAATTTAGCAATAGTATTACTAGCATGAGTGGGAATACAGTCATGCACATAAAGAGTATAGAGTAAGGGACTCAACACGCAATCCTGTGGTGTACCAGTGTTAAGAATAAGGGCTGAAGAGGTATGGTTATCTAATCTGACCCTCTGTGAGCAGCCAGACAGGAAACCCATAATCCAAAGGCAGATTGAATTAGAAAACCCAAGGTCCAGAAGTTTAGATACTAGTCTATATGGAAGAATTAAACGCATAAATAAAATCCACAAAAAGCATCCTCACATAGCCCCCCCCCCCCATTCTAGATGAGTCAGAGAAGTGTGAAGAGTGATGGCTATAGCATCCTCTGTAGATCTATTTTTTCTGTATGCAAACTGGTGTTTATCAAATGTATGAGGAAGACCAAAAATGATGTGCCGGCAGACCAATTTCTCACAGCACTTCATGATGATAGGAGTGAGTGCCACTGGTCTGTAATCATTGAGGTTATTGATAGGGAACTTCTTTGGCAGTGGAATAATGGTGGAAGCCTTCAAACAAGATGGAATAGTGAACTGTGATAAAGACCGATTGAAGATCCTGGTAAAGACTCCAGCCAACTGATCAGCACAGTCTTTAAGCACTTGGCCAGAGATATCGTCAGGACCGGCAACCTTTCTAGGCAGTATATAAGTCCAACAGCACTTGGACTTATATGCCGCTTATATACTGTGCTTTAAATTCCTCTCTAAGCTGTTTACAGACACCGCATGTTGTCCCCAACAATCTAGGTCCTTATTTTAGAATGGAAGGCTGAGTCAGCTTTGAGCTGGTGAAGATCGAACACTGTCAGTGAGCTGAATTAAACTGCAATACTGCATTCTAAGCACTATGCCACAACAGCTCATCAGTATTGTTATCCAGTATGCATAATGAGTTGTTGCTTTGAATGGTTTGAGCTGTGAATTGTAGGTGACAATCAGTAGCATTCCATTATGCTTTTTCGTGATCTGTCTTTTAATAAATCCTTAATGGATATTGATCTGGAACTTGTTGATTTTATAATCAATTTTGTTAGATGGGTAGTTCAGTCTTTTGAATAATCTCTATTAAGTGGGTCAAAATAAATGTGATTGTAGAATAGAGCTTGAATGTAGATGGTAGATACAATGCTCTCATGAAAAGCAGAATCATATATTTATGCATGTTAATTTGTAGGCCTTCTGTACAATGCAATGTTTATGTGCCTGTTGGTAGTTTATTAGTAACATTGAGAGGTGATCTTGTTCTATGTATAGGTCTAAGATGTTGGTGGTGGGAGAAAGTTATTAAAATCATGATGGAATTTGATGAGAGATTACCTTTCCATGGGTCCAAATAATAAAAGTCAATTAATCTTAAATAAAGAGAAGTTTTAGGGATTAAGGAGAGATAAGAAAGCTATTGCTATGATCCAGGTTGAAATATATGAGTATAAAGTGACACAGTAATGATATTTTTCATGAGCTCAAATCTATGTTTGTAAGAAGTTTTGATATGCAGGGTTTCAACATCCAAAGGGACAACAATGATATAACTAAAGAGATTGCCTATACAGTTAGGTTTTCTTGGGCAATCTGTGGTGCCTATTATGTGACTGGGGTACAGGTGGTCTAAAGTCTGAAGACATAGTCCTTGAAACCTATTATTCCAGTTGTGCTTGTTCCAGACCTTGAGACAAGGGGATGGCCCAGGTTTGTGGTTTTTGATTTGTGTATTTTAGAAAGTTGGTAGGAGAATCTCGCCCAGCGCTTTTAGGGGATTAGCTAGATACTATGTTATATAGTATAGTCTTAGGACATTATTTAATCAGATTGTTTTGCTCTTTCTGATAGTTCTTGTGGGATCTGAGGAAAGACGTTGACAGAATGTGGTGTTGCAGAGTTGTTTTTTGGCTTTGACATATTCCACTTTATTCATGATTCAAACTGTAGTAGCTTGAATTGCCAGTATTGATGGGGTGTGTTTTTCCCCTTGCTAGTTTCTTCAATAAGATATAGTTTTCTGCTTAATTGTTTGATATAAATCCTTCTTTATCTGGATGTTGGCTGCTGGAAGAGATTTGTTCTTCTCTTTTTTTTTGTTTCCTTCTTAACTTTTTGTTGTTTCTTTTGAATGCTATATGTGTGTATGTGAGTGTATTCATTCAAATAAAACAACAAAAAGTTAAAAATAAAATATATTTGGAAATATGATTTAGCACAGTTTGATAACATCTCTTTCCACTAAGCCGATATTCAAGCCAGCTAAAAATACTGAAACGGTATTTTAAAAGATTAAAATAGAGCGCAAACTATAGATTAGTAGGTACCATGTTTTCACAAAAATAAGCTTTAGCATGGTTTCTCTGTGTTTGTCCAAAATATGCCTTACTCCCAAATAAGCCCTGCTTAAGCATATGTGTAGCCAGCTGGATGGCCACCCTCCACCCTCACCTGCCTTGACTCATCCTCTAACCTCTACCTGCCTCACCTTGTGGCTGCAGCACCGGAGCATCATTCAGCTTCCTCCTGTGGTGCTGCGCTGATGCCGGAAGAAGAAGGGGCTTCCACCACAAAGCAAGGCAGTTGTCGGGCATCACTCAGCCTCCTGTTCCAGTGCTGCACCAGTGCTGGAAGTTGGCCAGTGGCCACATTAGTTCCTGCTGCAAATGGCAGTTGTCAGGGCATGAAGCTATGGGGGCCCTGAGGTAAGCCAGTGTGTACATTGAACAGTCCACCTCTCCTGCCTTGCAGCAGTGCTACTCAAAAGAAATAAGAAAACCCCCAAAATAAGCACTAGGGCTTATTTTGGGGCCC
Organism: Emydocephalus ijimae; assembly: GCA_004319985.1. NCBI lineage: Eukaryota > Metazoa > Chordata > Lepidosauria > Squamata > Elapidae > Emydocephalus > Emydocephalus ijimae. The sequence goes on along the minus strand of BHEV01024174.1, from coordinate 439 downwards.
AAAAGATAATAAGACTTGGTCTCATTTTGGGGAAATATAGCAGATAAATAGGGGGGGAGAGAGAGAGAGAGAGAGAGAGAGGCAGGCAGGCAGGCAGGCAGAAAAACAACACCTACTAAAAAGAATAGCTGTTTGACACCATTAAGCAGTTGTATTAGTCTGTAATCTTTTTGTATTCAGCATAAAGCTTAATGGAAAGTGTTAAGTACTGGGCATGGGTCGAAATAACTGGAGACAGCCTTTGAACGNTGACCAATCCTGGTCTAGCCACCTAACAGCCAATCAGAAGTGCAGGGCCAGAACCCTGCACTTTACCTCAAGCTCCAACTTTATTAACTTACTGCATACACAACACCCCTCCCCCTGGCTTCTCAAATCCGGTATGGTTACGTAGTCCTTCAAATAGGACGGTTGTCTTTTGAGTCTTTTAGATTTTCGT
>BHEV01024173.1:0-12120 GCA_004319985.1 Emydocephalus ijimae | reverse complement strand
GCCAAGCGCATGGTACAGTTCGTCAAAAAAACCCTATATAAAATGGACTATGGGGATATTGAAGATAAGATAAACAGAATATTCCTTCTGCAACACATCACTCCGCACAGCGTCACCAACAGGACTCCAGCTGAATTGTTGATGTGACGCAAACTCCGCTCCCAGCTCGACTGACTTCACCTGTCGTACGAACCAGAAAAACCCTACGGATCGAGCGGAAAATGCTGCGAATTCAAGATCGGCAACTTAGTTTTCGCCAGGAACTTTTCTGGCGATCCTGTGTGAGTCGAAGCAACTGTAATCCAAGCTACTGGACCCAGGTCGTACCGAGTAAAAGCCCGCGATGGAAGAATATGGAAGCGCCATATAGATCAGCTTCGCTTGAGGCTACAACCTAGTTTCTGTGACTCTGGTAACTCCCAAACTGAGGGGGGAGGGGATGCCAAAGAAACTGAATTCAAAATGGCAGAAAACACGAATGGAAGAAGTCAGCATTCAGGCGTAACACATGAAGAAGGATCAGAGATGGGGGTAAGCTCACCTCAAAGGAACACCTCGTCAGAGGCAAGCCCGCAAAGGCTAGAGGACAACGAGGACATTAGCGGCACTGAGTTTTTCAATAAAGAACCACCGGCACCCAACTTGCCAGAAAACGTCCCACCCAAACAAGATTATAGACAAGAACCGGGGGGCAGCGAAAATCTAATAGACAGTCAAAACAACCTTCCTACCTCAGAGATTACGTCACCGCACCCTTTAAACGGAACCCGGGGGGAAGGGGTGTTATGAATTAATAAAAGTGTTTAAATAAAGATTATTAAAACCTTTAGAAAAGTGCAGGGTTCTTGCCCTGCACTTCTGATTGGCCGATAATAGCGATATCGGATTGGTCCATTCAGGAGAATCTGATTGGCTATTAGTGGGCCTCTTTTATTGGTTAAGGGAGCTAGTGCTTCACGTTTCTTATTGGTTACTAGATCATCAGCTTGCCTATAAAAAGGACTGTTGCTGCCTTAGTTTTTGCTCTGTTCCACAATGATTAATAAAGAGTTGAAGTTCACTGTTCATCGTCTCATCTCCGTTCCTTGCGCCCATGCGCAAAACTTAACAGAAGGAGATGGGAATAGGAAGAAGGAAGGAAGGAAAAAGGAAGGAAGGAAATAAAGGAGGAAGGAGATGGGAATGCACAGATTCAATCCCTCATAACTGTGCATATCAGAATATGCAGGCCGATTAGCCAGCTGATAGTGCAGCAAGGCGGAAGGAATGGGTGATGGGAAAGACGGGGTTGTCTTTAACCTAATGAAAAATACAGAAGGAAGGAAGGAAGGAGGGAGGGAGGGAAACAGGATGGAAGGAAGGAGGGAAATTGGAATGAAAGGGAGGGAGGGTCCTGCCTTAGCACTTAGCTACCAGCAGCTCTGCTGCCCTTTCGCCATCCCCTTTCCCTGAAATTTTGAGAAAGTGCTATAATTGTGCATAGTATAATTCATCAGGAGATCTTTGGATCATTGGGAAATATCAGATCTTGAACATTTTCCTGGATACATCATTATCCCAATTCAAATGTCATCTGAAGGTCAAACAAATTAAGTGTTGAATAAATCCCTGAGCTGCTGGCTGAGCTGCTGAGTGTATGGCTTAAACTTAAGGTCTTAAATTTAAACTCCATTTGCCTGGAGTCCTCAAACAGAGATAGAAATTGGAAACCAGTTTTAGAAAAGACTATTATTAAATAATATTACACCTCCCTTTGTCAAATTGTTTCAATGAATACCTTAGTAAGCAGAATCTGACACAATCTCTACATCGTACAGAATTAAACACAACATCTTTCTGCAAATTGGAATGGGTACTTATTATTTTTGTAAAAATTCAAAATAAGAAGACAGTGAATACAGCAGTATAGAAGTACAGTCATCTTTCTAGTCAGCATTTTTTAAATAACTGCTTTTACAAAGTTAATATCTTTGAAATATTTCCCATAGCCAGTTAAAAATCCTCCTATTCTTGTGGAAACTTCTTATCTCCATTTTCTCCTCTGCTCACTGACTTGAAAAGCAAGAAAAATCTCTGCTAGAAACTGCCTGAAAATTGGTTCTATCTGCAAAAGGAAATCTACATATCATTGGCAAATAACCAATGTCACTTTATCAACTGAAGAGTGAGGACGACTCTGTTATATTTCGAAATGGTGTGGCAGCCATTTCAGCATAGGAAATATTTTAGAGGCAAAAGGAATAACAGATTAAATTGCATATATACTTAACAGTACCTCTGCATGAGTTCATAAACGAGCAAAACCTGACTAAATTGTCTCTAAATTATAAAAATTAAAATTGAATGCACTATTTATGTGAAATTGGTTAGGGTTAAAAAAGTGCATATGGAATTGGAAATGTTCAGGAACCATTTCAGCTAGTATGAATCATATCAACAGAGGTTAATGCTCAGAAACAACAAAGAAAATGAACCTGAAAAGGTCTGGGTATTTCACAAAAAGACAACAATATAACACATACCGTACTTCCAAGTCAAGAATGAATGAAGGAAGGAAGGAAGGAAGCAAGGAAGGGAGGGAGGGAGGGAGGGAGGAAAGGGTTAATAGAGTTCTGCAAGAAAGGACAGCTTCAGTAGTTATAGATGATGTTCAGAACGTATTATTTCTGCCAAAGGATATTTAATCAAACAAATACGAATTTATTCAAGGATATTCATCCTTGTGTAATATTGTCAGTTTGGCTGATTTTACAAATTGATAATTTAAAAACTTTTTTTTCTAGTGGTATAGATATATGTCCCATTTTATTAGTGTAAAACTTGTTCAGAATGCCGAAGCACTGTTACAGATATTTTTATTAGCTTCCAAGTTTAAGTAATAACCCATTACATTTATTATCTAATAATATTTCTAGATGCCAATCACCACAAGAAACTCTACCAACTATCTCATCCAATGTGTATATCTTGGCAGAATTACTATTACAGAAGGTTTTATAGGACCAAGGGCAAAGAATTAATTTGATGCACCAATAGCCAGTGCCTTTGCTAGCCTAGAGCTGATACTGACTGCCAGAATTCATGTGCTATGGAGGCATTTTGTCCATAGTTGCAGACTGCTGTTTCAGGAAATTGAGCTATAGAATTGCCTGCATGTCCCCTAAAATCCTTGGACATTTTTGAATCTTTCCACTCGTGTCAAGTAAACCTGAAGGCAAGCAATTATGCCGAGTCATCAAGAACAGATCGATTTAAATGTCTGCTTTAGGGTTTGAGATGACTTCCAGACAAACAAGTGTATCTTTGTCATATGGCTGTCATTCAACAAGCTCTATCATTAATCTTTTTATTCCTAGTTAGGTAGACAAATATTAGCTGTTGCATGGAAAGCCAAGCACTTAGCTATTGAGAGGAACTTGTCTCAGCCATGAGTTTATCATCTTCCCTTCCAGATGATTTAACTGAATTGATTAACATATGGGACAAAATTTGGGTGACTCATTAAACTATTGAGTTATACAGAAGAAGTGATTTAAATAAAATTGTTGAGGGATTATGGGAGAAGCCAAATATATATTGTCAGTGGAAATATTTCCCCCCTTCTTTACTATATGCTGAATGGCATCCCATTTTCAGTGTATAGTGAAAAATAATGATAATTGATTTTCTCCCATTTTGACACACAGATTTTTGCAGGAAAAATTTGGGGGAGACAAGGACAGATAAATCTTAATTACAATCAAAGATCAGAAGTTAGTCACTATGCAAAAAGAAAGAAAAATACTGATGTAATAAATTTAAGTTAATAATCTATACTAAGAGGAAAAATATTAAAATATAAGCATACAATGAAATTAAATTAACTGGAGAAATAAGCTGCTGCTATGTCTGTGGGGATTCTCAGTCAGCCAGGTCTCAAAGCTGCTTTTTCAAGAGGCAACTGGACTTTCTGGTTTTTCTTTGAAGATGTTTTGCTTCTCATCCAAGAAGCTTCTTCAGCTCAGAGCTGAAGAAGCTTCTTGGATGAGAAGAGAAACATCTTCAGAGATGTCATGTTTCCTCTTGAAAAAGTATCTTTGGGACAAGCTGCTGCTATATCTTCACTGCAGGTCAAGAATGGTTGACAACACTGCTAGGTATATCTTTAATCAAGATATGCTGGACAGTAGCAATTTGCTGTAAAATTCATCTGTGTTGCCTGGAAATCAATGGAGACTTTATTTATTTGTTTGTTTGTTTGTTTATTTGCTTATTTATTTATAACTACAGTACGCTTTGGTGCCTTATTCAGAGCAACTCTGGGTATTTCACAGTATAAAACTTGATACAAATGCAATAACATAAATAAAACATAGTAAAAGAAATAACACAATGGCAATGTTGATAACAACAGTGACACAAACAAAGGAAAACCAATCATCTCTAATGGGGAGCGATTCCATCCATCCTACCCCTAAGCCTGGGAAAATAGCAGATCTTTTGGATATTCCTGAATGTGATCAGTGTGAAAGCTGTCTCGATCTATTGGGCACTTCATCCAGAAGGCAGGCCTTCAAACAGTGATCATACTTTGTTGGCCCAGAAACATGACATTGCTTGATTGAGAGGATCTGAGGTGTGTCCTTTCTTTCAGTTGTTATAATCTTCAGGATAAGTGGTTCCTCAGATAATTGGCCTATGCTATGTAGGACTATATAGGAGATCACCAGCACCTTTAATTAATACTGGCAACTAGTGCTGCTCACATAGAAAGGTCATCATGGGGCAATCTGTACAAAGATGAGTAGTAGATGGCATTTTCAAGGGTCCTTATAATAATCACAATACAGAAACACAAGGCTGAATTACCTTTGTCTCTTCAGATCCACATGGACATAGATGTTCATCTATCGAACTCTGATATATCTGCCAGTTAAAAGGACAGAACACGACACATTACACTACCTCTGCAGAATTATTTCCTTAGATTGGAAGAGATTAGGTGATTCTATAGTTTTCAAGTTTTTAGATATCCCTAGTAATAAACATTCTAAGTATCTGCTTTAGAGAGATGGTTTTAGTTTGTAGTTCTTCATCTTCTAGTCTTTGGTTTATAATCCACATAATCTGGTCAAAGCCATTAGAAATAAATTGTTCCTTGGGTAAAACAATAATCTTTAATTCATCATCTGTTGTTAAGCCCATACTGAAGCATAAACATCTTAGAACCAGAAGTTCTAGGCCCAGAACTCCAGAATCTCAACTAGAATACAATTCTACCTTCAAGCCTCTGTACAATTTTTGGCATCCCTACTTCATACTGAAGGCTATCTTAGATTCTTAAGACATCAAGTAGTGTTCTCAGAAGTTAGGCTTGTTTAAATCTATGGAATTGTTATTAGAAAATAAATCAATCTGTGCTGCACATAGAGTGAACTAGAATTCTGGCAAAAAAAAAAACCCAAAATCTTTTAAGAACTGTCTCTGCCAGATCTAGTAAGATAGGCAGAAACTCCAAGTAACTTCACTCCATGTTATGCAGGGCTATAAAAGTGGCAGCTTAAACGAAGGGCCACTGGTCATAGCTCTATCTTTAATAAATTCCCCTAAATTCTCCTTCATAATCTCTCCTACCACTTACCACACGTTTTTAAAAACAGAAATGAAAAACTTTTGGTGTTGAGATTTGCTGCTTAGCGGAAAGGTTTGCTCAAGGTGGAGGGAAAAAATAAGGGTAGGAGGATTTTTATAAGAAAATATTCTTCAGATGGACACTTCAACAATAAAGTGGAGTGTCATTTGAGGATAGATAGGAAAGGCTGAGTTGCTTAAGTAGCAGCTATGAGTCAGTGTGGTGGTGTCCTCCTATATAATAGAAAGCAAGACAGTAAATAACTGAACAGACCAGATTGAGAATAAAAAAAGAGGACATACCCAGTGGTGGCATTCAATTTTTTTTTACTACCGGTTCTGTGGGCGTGGCTTGGTGGGTGTGGCAGGGGGAGGATACTGTAAAATCTCCAGTCAGAGGTGGTATTTCCCAGTTCTCTGAACTACTCAAAATTTCTGCTACAGGTTCTCCTTGTTCAGTTTCCATCCATTATTCTTTGTCTGGCCTACAGGTGCTTTTGAAAATAGCTTGACCCCTTCCTCTCTGTGGCAGCCTCTCAAATATTGGAATACTGCTATCATGTCTCCCCTGGTCCTTCTCTTCACTAGACTAGCCACGCCCAGTTCTTATAACTGTTCTTCATGTGTTTTAGCCTCCAGCCCTCTATTTATCTTTGCAGCTCTTCTCTGCACTTTTTCTAGAGTTTTCTAGTTTTTTTTCTTTTTTTATAGTGTGGTGACCAAAACTGGATGTAGTACTTTCTCTTGCATATCCTGATCACAAAGTTTCATCGTGAAGCATGAGTATCCAGCTAGTTTTTAATAAAATAAAGTCAGTCTATGAGAAATTGAACACTGAATAATTTTTCTCAAGATGGTGTGATAAATATTTTGTGAATTAGTGCCAAAAATGTCCCTATCTTCATATGTACAGTTGTATCTGCAGGATCTTGATACTTTTATCAGACTTATTGAAACCAATTTATGGGTGTTATAATGCACATAGAAAAGGTGTGGGGTTTGTCTTATGATGTGGTAATACTGCTACTGATTATTCTGACCTTCCCCCATAAGCACCATAATATACATGTATCCAAATACATATATACTTAATACAAAGACATTCATAGAAACATATAGATACATACACATTTATACAGTGTACATATTGAAACACATTGCTTTGGAAAATATATATTGTTGCACAAATACCATGAAAAAAAGGATCTTGTGTTCTCACATCTGAACTGAACTCTTAGTTAATCCCAACAATGTTTTTATACATTTCAGGGTCTTTCTTACGCCATCTTTAAATACTTGTTATACTTAGTTTAGCATATTTTCAATTTTTTTCTTTTGATTTATAAAAAGCTTTCTGGTCAAGGGACACTTTAGCATTCATAGTCCCACATTTCTGGACATTATTGCTTCAATGATTCTGCTTTGCTGCATAGAAATAGTCTTAACTTTCATGAACATGTCTAGTTTCTCACTGCCTTCCTCAATATTTCTCTTGTACATGTTAATTTCCACTTTGCTTCTCTAGTACATTATCTTTTTTCTATTCTTGAGCCCAAGAAAATAAAACTATCTACTGCCTTCCCTTGTTAATCTTAAAGTATATGTTCCCAAATCATGATAGTCGACATTATCTTTGCCTTGATTAATATTTAATATTCATTGAGATTTTTCAGATTCCATTTTTTACTTTATAATGAGCTCTTCTAAATGTGCTCTACCTTCAGTTAAGAAAGTAGATAAGTATCTGTATATCTGTTAGAATTTCAACCTTTGATTTTGATTTCTGCAGTCATTTCTTCCAAGACTGCCATTCTTATATTTGTTACACCAGTTAAACATACAGAGGAACAATATGCTTTGCTGCAGCCAATAAAGCAAGAGAAATTCTCTTTAAATTATCTTGCTCTCTCCATTATGTTAGCTGTATTTCAAAGTCAGAATATTTCACTGGGTTTGAAAGAGCACTGAAACACATCTTGTGCAGTCAGAATAAGATGTTTAGGTAAGAATGTTTCATCTCCATATGTTTTGCACACTCTAAAGTTGAGTAATCAAATAACAAAGTTCTTCCACCTTTAACATTTAGACAGAAAAGGACATTTTGGCATATGCAAGCTGTTGTGGCTCCGAGTCCTGAGCCTGCATTCTTAGAGGAAGAGGAAGAGGAAGATGAGGAGGAGGAGGAATTGGGAATGACTTCCTCCCCAGGACCTTCCTCTTCGGCAATGCCTTCCTCCCTGATTGTGCCTCAGGTGTCGGCAGATAATGGAGAGGGACAGCCTGAGGCTAATCAGGAGAAGGAGGAGGGCATATTGGAGCAACCTTTGACAGGGAATCAAGCAGACGAATGCTGGCTTGATGCGAGGCAGCATCGCAGGCAAACGTGTGGGCTGCAGCACAGGAGGCATGGACGAATGAGAGAGTGAGCTGAATTAGTGACACGCCCCACAGGGAATAAAAGTGGGTGTGTTTGCTCTGGGAACTTCGTACGGGACAACGTGTGACTTATTCAGAGGAGCTTAGGTGTCTTCTGTGTTGTGACAGCTTGTGTGATTTATATTCCTGTTTTCTTGTCGGACTTGGCAGACAGCGTGTGTGAGACTGCCAAGAACATTATGGGCTCAAGGAATTAACTCTATATGTTAAGTTCTGCGCATGGGCGCAAGAAGTGCAGACGAGACAATGAGCAGTGAACTTCAACTCTTTATTTAACATGGTGTAACAGAGCGAACCTACGGCCACAACGGCCCCTTTATATAGGCAAGCTTTTGATTAAACAGCCAATGAGAAACGGGAAGCGTTAGCTCCCTTAACCAATGAGAGAGGCCCGTTAATAGCCAATCAGATCCTCCTGAATGGACAATCCGATGTCGCTATTATCGGCCAATCAGAAGTGCAGGGCCAGAACCCTGCACTTTACTTTAAGGTTTTAATAATCTTTATTCAAGCACTTTTATTAATTCACAACACTATACTTACTGGATTTGCTTGCCTGTTTGTATTCAGTTGGAGTTTGGACTTCATAACACAAGCCATATCCCAAATTGTCTCTTCTATGCAATTATTCAAAGAGCAAGAACTCTGACTTCTTTTGACTTTCTGTTTGTGTATAGCTTCAAGTCTGTTTTTGATTCCTGACAACTACCCCTGAAGGGTTTTTTTTTTTTTTGCAGGATTTTGAAGTGGTTTTCCATTGTCTGCTTCCTAGGGTTGAAAGAGAATGACTTCCCCAGAGTCATTCCCCAGTGGTTTTGTCCCTAAGGCAGGACTAGAATGCACTGTCTGCCAGTTTCTAGCCTGATGCCTTAACCACTGTACCAAACTGGCTCTCAATTTTTTATTCTAGCCAAAAGTTGAAGAGATGCTGAATAAAAAGGGATTCAGATAAAGCATTCCCTTTGTTTGCAAATAGGTTCTATGGGAAGCCGCTTTCCAAAGACCGATGCTGAATAAATAAATCAGTTATTTAAAATTCTGGTCAATGTTCTTATTTTCCATTCCAGAAAAACAGAACATATGCAGTGAAAGAAAAGTCAAAGAAGCATCTGCTCATTTGTTATGAGGTTTTTTTTAAATAAGAGTTGGTGAAATCTTTGATTTTGCTGTAGCAATCACCTATTATTTTAGGTTAATTTATTATTTTGATAAATAAACCATCGCTGTCAGAAGGGTTTTAATGAAGGCATGGATTTTGGGAATTAATAACTAATGTAGAACAGAGTTCTCCAAATCACTGATATATTTGAAGAAATTCGCAGTCATTCTGTGTAAATTATCTATCTGTCTCTCTAACATTGAACAGGGATTCGCAGCCATTGATGTAGCATATTTGTCTTATTTTTAGTGTATAGAGAGAGAGTAAAAGAAAGTGTTGTGAATTAATAAAAGTGCTTGAATAAAGATTATTAAAACCTTAAAGTAAAGTGCAGGGTTCTGGCCCTGCACTTCTGATTGGCCGATAATAGCGACATCGGATTGGTCCATTCAGGAGAATCTGATTGGCTATTAACGAGCCTCTCTCATTGGTTAAAGAAGCTAACGCTTTCTGTGCTCTCATTGGCTAAGTACTCGAAAGCTTGCCTATATAAAGGGGCCATTGTGGCCGTAGTTTTGCGCTGTTACACCATGTTAAATAAAGAGTTGAAGTTCACTGTTCATCGTCTCGTCTCTACTTCTTGCGCCCATGTGCAGAACTTAACACTGGCGATGAGGGTGGGATGTGGAGACGTCAGAGCTGACTGAACACTATAGAGCGATAACCGAGCATGTGGCTGAAACGCACCAATGGCGGAACCATGTCTGGCAGCGTCATACCACCCGCTCCATTCGACCCGGCACAAGAAGACTGGGACTCATATATGGATCGTTTCCAGATGTTTCTGGAGACCAACAACTTGAAGGATGCCACTACCTGAAAGAAACGAGCGGTATTCCTAACTCATTGTAGACCAACCGTATTCAAGATGGCCAAGGCACTAGCGAAACCGGCAGAAGTGAAGTCCATGGACTGGGACATCCTCGAACCCCTGCTAAGGGCCCACTATGCACCAACCGTACCAACGCTCATTAGAAGGCATGAATTTTACCAGAGAGATCAGCGGAAGGGCGAAAGTGTTGCAGATTTCATAGCGGATCTCCGGAATCTGGGAGGCCTCTGCGGGTTCGCCGACCTCGAAGAAGCCCTGAAAGACCGAATAGTTCTGGGATTAGATGCACCGACAGTGCAGAGTAAGCTGATGGCGAAAGGCAACATTAGTCTTACAGATGCCATCGCTGACGCTACTGCAGCAGAAGCAACTAGGAAGTCAGCTGCCCGAATGCGCCGCACCCACGCTCCGCTTCACCAACTCGCCAGCGAAGCTTCACCTCACTTAGAAGGACAGGCAACGACAGCCCACCACGAGGACCTCGAATCGTCATCAGAAAGCAATGAAGAAGAGGTCAACTGGCTCCGGTCTGAATGAGACCAACGCCATCAACATAACCAGAGATCGCAGTATCAATGCGCTGGTTGTGGGGCAAACCACCCCCGATCAGACTGCAAATTCCTCGACGCGCTCTTCCATGTGTGCGGGAAAAGATGCCACATCGCAAGAGTCTGTTGAAGCAAGCAAGGACCCACCCAGTCCCCGAGGGGGGCTAACTATCGCCAACCCATAGGAAGTCGCCCTGTAAATCGAGACCCCCTGAACCACCAATGGAACAACCACCCCTACAGAAACAAACCCATAGCCCACTCAACGAAGCGAGAAGAGGTGCACCAAACCATTACGATTGGTCACGCCTCATCACTGGATGCCAAGAAGATCCGAGTGAAAGTGGCCATCAAAAACCAGCCTTGCCTGATGGAAGTCGATTCAGGATTGTCCCTCTCGATGCTTTCCTGGAAGGCCCTCAAGCAACTCATCCCTACCATCTGGCGACAAGACCTCAGATTCCAAAGAATCATACTCAAGGACTATCAGGGAAATCGAATTCCAGTTGTTGGATCCAGCCAAGTCCGTGTCTCATTTAAAAATCGCACCACATCCCTACCCCTGACCGGAGTCGACAGGGATTGGCCTAGCTTGTTAGGCCACCAATGGTTCGCTCCACTCAGAATTGAAGTAGCCGGCATTCACCGAACCAGCAGCAACGACTGGGAAGAGGCTCTCATCCAGGAATTCCAGGACGTCTTTGCAGAAAAACTAGGCGAGTACAAGGGGACCCCGATATCATTTAACCTCAACCCCGAAATAGCTCCCATCCGCCTTAAGCCTCGTCGAGTTCCATTTGCCCTTAAACCAAAGATTGACGAGCAGCTTGATAAATTAATAGCCCAGGGTGTGTTAGAACCAACCGACCACTCTCCCTGGGAAACCCCAATCATGACACCCATCAAGCCGGATGGATCATGAAGAATTTGTGGGGACTACTGAGCCATTCTGAATCACGCCCTTCAGCAAAACGCTTACCCGGTACTGGTGGTACAACACCTTCTCCATTCCCTGGGGGGCGGAAAAGTCTTCACTAAACTAGATCTAGCCCAGGCATACCAACAACTGCCTGTAGACAAAAAAACGGCAGAGGCCCAAACGATCGTTACGCACCGAGGTGCATTTAAATGTAACCGACTTCAATTCGGAGTAAGCATGGCCCTGGGAATCTTTCAAAGTTTGATGGAAAGACTATTACAAGGGATAAAAGGAGTTGTCCCCTATTTTGATGACGTTTTAATTGCTGCTCCGACTCGAGAAATACTAAGGGAGTGCCTGGGGTTGGTTCTCCAAAAATTTAAAAACTCGGGTCTCAAAGTTAAAAAAAACAAGTGTCAACTATGTACGGATCGAGTAGAATTTTTAGGGTATTTAATCGATAAACAAGGCATTCACCCCACCGAAAGCAAGCTTAGGGCAATCAAAAATGCCTGAAAACCCCGAAATAAGGCCGACCTCCAAGCTTTCCTAGGCCTTATCAATTTTTACAACGTTTTCCTGCCTCACAAAGCAACCGTAGCTGAACCCCTACATC
>BHEV01024172.1:0-18621 GCA_004319985.1 Emydocephalus ijimae | reverse complement strand
ATCTTCCAGAGCCTTATGGAAAGGTTATTGCAAGGAATTAAGGGCGTGGTCCCCTATTTTGACGATGCATTAATTGCAGCCTCTACAAAAAAATTTTTACAGGACCGGGTGAAATTAGTCCTAAAAAAATTCCAGGAAGCCGGTCTTAAGGTTAAAAAAAACAAATGTAAATTGTGTACTGACAGTGTTCAATTTCTAGAGGCTTGTCTCCATTCATTCTCACCCATGCTCAATACTTAACATTATTGGTCATTCTTTTTCCCTGGATGTGTCAGCATTCCAAGTAATGCACCCATTGAAAGTAAAACTCCGAGGCAGGTAGATTCCTCAAATAACAGTTTATTGGATACATCATATTGGCACAACTGAAAGTTTTCTGAGGTTTTCACCTAATTGAAAAGTGAAAGTTTTCCCCTTCCCTCAAGTCATCAATCACATTGTCCACTGGGTGCTGACCAGTTGCTTGGTTACTTCACTCCTCCTCTCCCAGCCACCTGTTGGAATGACCTTGGTTCCCACAAGAAAATCTGTTGTTTAAAGATAAATCAGCCAAATGCTGGAAATATCACCAGACCCCCAGAACATATTACCATATGTGGTGGATATGTGTAGAAGCTAAAAGATATTGGACTAAAATATACACATGCAGGGGTGGAATTCAAAATTTATAATAACCAATTGTGTGGGTGTGGCTGGGGGGGCGTGGCTTTGGGGGGGCAGGGATCCCCCCATTTTTTGGGACTTCTGGGCCTCAGGGAAGCCTCCTGAGGGGGCATTTTTGTTCCCAGAAGGCTTCCCTGGGGTTCAGAAAGAAAAAAAATGGAGCATAGGAGGGCACACACCCCACCCTGCGCTCTGTTTTGGGGCATCCTGTCTTCAGGGAAGCCTCCTAGGGGGACATTTTTGCTCCCAGGAGGCTTCCCTGCAGCTCAGGAAGGAAAAAATGGAGCGGGGGGCCTGCAGCACCCCTCAGTGTTCCGTTTTGGGGCCTCAGGGGGGCCACCTGGGTGAAACAGTAACTAAGTGAGGGAATCCGAGCACAGCTGATCATCGGAACAGCTGATAGACAAGTGGGGGGGAAGAAATACCTCAAGGAGTGATTGGATGGGAAAGAATGCAGTCAGCGATGTCGGGCATGCGTGCAATGTTGCACATGTGTGATAAGGACTGACTGGCGGAGAGGGGAGGGGCAGGTGGAGAGGAGCAGGGCCAGCCAGGGGCATGATTTGCCAGTTTTCCGAACTGTGCAGAATCATAACAACCGGTTCTATAGAACCGGTCTGAACCAGTAGAATCCCACCCCTGTACACATGGTTGGAAAAGATGATAAAGCAACACATAGATTTAAAACCTGAAATATTTCTCTTGGGGATGATACCCAAAACTTACAGTAAAGAAAACACATATTTAATTATTCATGTATTAACTGCAGCTAGAATAGTATTTGCTCAAAATAGAAAAGCAAAAAGATTCCGATAGAAGAAAACGTAATGAAGAAAGTATGAGAGTGTGCAGAAATTGATAAATTTAATTTTGGCAATCAAATAAAAAGAACAAACAGAACATTATATGATATGGGATTTATTTTATCAATGATTGCAAAACAAAGATGAGATATATTAGGTATAGTAGCATAAAATAAGAATATAGTTACTGATATATAGTAAGAAATTTGGGTTAATTACAATTGTAATGATTATTGCACAAGATGTTTGTCCCAATTGACACACTGATTAAATGGAAGATGGATTTGTTGTAAAAATAAAATAAAAAATTAATAAAAAGAAAAAAGAAAACTTTTTATTATGACTACAAAGCCCCAGTTTACTATTCCCTCCTCCCTTCTCGTTTTCTGCCTTGTAGCAACCCTGAAGCCACAAAGATGGCCTCAGCCAGGTTCAGGGTTGACGGTTGACAGGATGGTGATGGACGATGATGATGATGATATCCATTCAGTCACATCTGACTCTTGGAGATTCTATGGGCCTCTCTATATCTTCTGATCTTGTGCTGCTTCTTTGAGTTGTTCTATGCTCTTATATACTGAATTATATGCGTTCAGAGCTCATAATGAGTCCCAAACAGTTTATGAATAGTCCAGCAGAAGTCTGCCACAGTCTTTCAGGATAAGGCTAATAAGCACCCATCTTTATCTCCTTTGAAATGCTGCCAACAACTAAATTGCCAATTAACTGTACCAAGGCCAAATGGAGCACAAAGTCAACACAGAGCTTCAGATTTTAAACCAACCAGAATGAACAAAGTTGCTTCCTGCAAAGGCTCATGTCCCTTTGCTCCTCCTTTATATCTTATGGGAGGAGCCAATCATATCCAAGCCTTACTTCCGAGTCGCCCCTTTTGTTTTACCTGTTCTTGCCTTCTGGCAGCTCTGCGCAAGCATGCACTGGGAACAGGCTCCCCCTGTTCCTCTGCTTCACTGTCAAATTCTGAAGGCTTCGGAGTCAGCACATAGTTCCCAGATGGCCCTGGCCCCATCTCTGTGTTGGACACAGATGCCTTGTCTGAGTCCTCCCCAGACTCCCGGGCTGGCCCATGTTCCTTCCCACTGTCCGACTCTGCTGCCAGCTCCGCAGGTTGTTGCCGGACCACAACAGCTCTGTCTTATGTCAGTTTTAATAGAGTCCAGCCACCATGTTCTTTGGTGGCCTGGTTTCCTTTTACCGCGATCTCTTCTGAACATAATTGTTTTCTGCAGTGAATTCCCCCACATGACGTGGCCAAAATAAGGAAGAAGTTTTGTGAGTTTTTTTTTTCCCTGGATGATAAACTTCTCAGAAGAGCTAGATCCTCACATAATGTCTCCAAAATACAATTTTAGCTTGCCCATTTGTGCCTTAAGTGAAAACTCTTGGTTGGTGTGTTCAATGATCTATTTGTTTTTTTCTTGACTATTCATAGTATTCCAATAAATCTAACAGAGTCTGCTATTCAGCAGTGAGGTCTATTTGATCTACAGATAATAGAGTCAGGACATTTTCCTTAGATCCTTTCAACATCAACATCTTTCTCTATAATACACTGTATTTTACTCAGCAATCTCTGTGGTTCATAATACCTGCAGTTTAAAAAAAACATACAACTCAAAAGTTTATTATTTTGGGGTCCTAGGTTTCTGCTACAGGTTGAGATCTCATCAAAGTTTGTAGCATTTCAGTTTCTTGAAACTTCTATTCTTTTTCACACAGTATTGAGGACTGTAGCCAATATTTCATTGTCTTCAACTTCACTTGAAGGGTTTTCTTTCTTTCTGATGTTCTGTCTTTGTTGGCGCTCTTTGATGTCTTTGACAGGCTCCAAACAAATGTGAGTTATCTTTTCTGTGTGTGAATCCCTCAAGGGAACCAGAGTTGCTTGTGAAAAGTAAGATCAGAGCTTTCTTTTTTTTTTTTTTGAACAAATTTTATTAATTTTTAAAGACATACAAAACATAAAACTTAGGAACATAAAACCTCTTTTCTGAAAGTTATTTGTAAATTTTAAACAAATGAAACATTTTATACATCATTGACACATCTCCTTATAAACACATAGATATCCTTTCAAATTCCCCATTATTTCTCCCTATACTTTTATTCAATTATATTTCTTTTCTATATTTATCTATTTTATATGTTTTTATTCACTATACTTATTTTTCCTTTCTGGCTTGCTTTATTCTCTTCTATCTTTTATTCTCCATTGTCCTTTTCTAACATTCCTCCAAGGTTTTATTAGCTCAATCAAACCTAAACACACAAAAACACAAAGCATAGAAACACAAAAAGCCTCTTTTCTGAAAGTTGCTTAGTCCCGGGTTAAAACTCTTCGTACAGACACAAATTCAAATTCATATTCATTTTGTATACCATTCCATATCTTATTAACATTTTCAATTTTCTTTATAGCTTCTCCTCTCTTTTAAATTTTCTTAATTTTATTTTATTTATCTCATCTCAATTCGAATCATAGTATTTATTCTTTGTCTGTTCTATTTCCAGCTATCCATTTATCTTTCTTCTTTAAAGAAAACTTCTCCTGTACACTAATTGGAGTATGATGCCTTTATCTCTTTCCCCTACATTGATAATACTTAATATAGAATACATAGCTTACATTGGGATTCTGTTTGGTACATTCTAAAATTATACAATATTATCAATACCAATACAAATCTATTCATTAATATTAATATTCATTTATATCTTAAACACTTAGCACTTTACTTTTCAGTTAAATCACATACTTTTATGGGAGCACCTACTTTCCATAGTTATTCCCCCCCAACATCACATATTATAGATCATTATTTCATTAGAATGTTCCCCCTTCTCCTACTTCAAATCTCTCATTTCACAAAAAGTTTCACTAGGATAACATAGTCTAATCATTAACAATCATTTATATCTTGAACATTTTACCCATTTCAGTTAAATATCATGCCTTTATGGGAACACTTATGTTTTCCATAATTATTTCCCCCCCTCCACATCACATATCTTAAATCATTGTTTCATTAAAGTCATCCCCTTTTCTTGACAAAGATTTCACTAAATTATACTAAATATTTTCTCACATTTTAAATTGCATATTGTTTCTAATTTTCTAAGGTTATTTCTAAGTACAAATGTAAAAATACAATCTAATGTACCTTTCCAGAATTCCTTTTTCAATAAAGTTTACCCATTATCTCTAAAAGACTTTTGTTTCTTTGCATCTTGCTCCCCACCATTAAGGCTTCTCGTCCCTTCCTTTCTCCCTTGCTTATTCTTCTCCTTGTCCTCTTTACCCCCTTGTCTCTCCACCTCCCTTTTATTCTGCTTTCCTCCTTTCTGTTGTTTTCTAACATAGTATCCCCTTTTCACCTTATTCTTCTCTTTTTTGGTTGTTTTTCCAACTCTTAAAGTTTTCTTTTCCTTTTTCTCTTTCTCCTTTCCTTCCCCAACCAAAGTCACTTGTTCATCAAAAATGGCTTCTTCTTTGTCCCAGTCATCCTGCTGCGCATTCAGCTTTACATAAGTACAAACCGCCATTTCTAAAAATTGAAAAAGAGTGCCAAGAGCATCCTTCCCTTCTTGCTTTTCTTTTTCATATTTTTGGTAAATAAGTTTCAATCCATCCACGAGTGATGCCATTGTAGAGAGAAAAAGTTTTTCCAAACAACCACCAAAGTGCTTTTAATCAGAGATAATTCTCAGAAGTTCCAAAGTCACCAAACAATACAAACAAGCTGTTTCTTTTACTTTCTCCTTCTACACTTTCTCTTTCCGGGGTTAAAGTTTAATCACAAAGTTCTATTTAAGATATATCTTTTAGAAGTCTGATTCATGTTTAATAACTCTTTCGAATTCTAGGCAATCTTCTCCTTATTTTCAAATTCTGCTCCAATTTTTTTTTCCTCTCCCTTCCCACTCACAGCAAAAAAAGATTTATTTTTTTTATAAAATGTTCAGAAATCCTTATCCCTTCAAGCATTTAATTACCTCCAATGCAGATTTCCGATTTCTCTTATAGTTCCGTCCGCTGTCACGTTAGGAAGGAGAGTGAAAAAAGAAAAAAAAACCTTTCCCTTCTAGAATTCCATTCGCCGCTTGTAACTCTCTCTGGAAACAATTTATCTTTAACAACTTTCAAATTCCAGGTTACTTTCTCTTGCTTTATCCTGGTCAAAAACCACTTTCACGACTCTTCTGACTTTCTTCCTCCTGCACAATCTTGTCCGATTGCAGGTTTCTTTGTGGCGAGCATTGCTGACTGCCGCTCCTCCGCCTTGGGAAAAGGGGGTTTTGCTGGCTGGGGAGGGGGTCTGTGACATCCCCAAACCCCTATCCAGATCCCCCCTATCTTTAGCTGCCTCTACAGGGCAGCTATATCCCCCAAATCCAAACAGATCGGGGGAACCTTGGCAGCGAGCGCAGCAGGGAGCGCGCAGTATCGCAAATCCCTGCCGCTGCCGAAGCCTTGCAAACCGGAAGTCCCAAGATCAGAGCTTTCTGTCTTAACTAACTAAGGCTTCTCTTTTAGCCATTTATACAATTGATTTATCACTGGTTCAGCATTCTATAAGCATCAACATTTGCATTAGAAGTGAAAAAGTTCAGGTAGCTGATATTATTTAAACCACCATCTTGCCTGACTCTAATTATGTCTTTTATAGTTTTCTATGGGACCTTCCCATGTCCATAAATTGGGTATATATGTAGCATATATATGTATATACAAACACACATACCCACCATGCACTCTATTCTGGATGGAGATGAGACTTGCAAATAAGTCAACAAAAAACATTAAGGAGGAAATTATTAGAAAGGATTCATGAGTCTATTTAGACAACACGAACTCACTGCAGAAATCTTGAGCATCAAGAAAAGGAAACAGGTAATCCATACAACATCTTCCATTAAAATGGATACTCATGCAACTTTACCAAAAGTGCCAAACAACTCAATGTACTGCAGTACAACTAACACTGCTGTACATCAAAAACATATGAGAAACAACCAACAGTCTGTCACAATCACATGGCATCCCCATAGCACTAAAGCACTCCAAAACATTTTAAGTAAACCAAAAGACCCCATAATCCAAGAAGAAAAAGCAGGAGTCATTTACAACATACGATATAAGGACTATAACATCCATTTTGGAGGACAAACAGGGAAAAAACTAGCTGAGTTCACCATGAACACCAACTAGCAATCAGAAGACATTATGAAAACTCCTTATGCACAACACAGGGACAGGCTTAACTATAGTTTCAACTGAGAAATTGGGAGCATCCTAGACCAAGCTAAACCCCAAAACACTAGATAATTCCTGAAAGCCTGGCCCTTGGACAAATCCATCATTGACAGGCACATAAAGATAAATGACATCTACAAACCATTAAAAAGAGAAAGTCAAAAAGCTAGAAAGTGAACAGACCAAAACACCTCATCGCCAGCAATCAACACTCAGGTAAGCAGAGATTAACATCAAGATTAATATTAGACTAATAAACAAACAGTAAATAATACCAGTCAAGGAACTATCAGCTCAGACAAACATTCAAACAATAACCAACAGTTTAATCAAGGAACCATCAAGAACACTCCCACCAACTTTGATAGGGCAAGTATTCCCTGATGATGTTACCTAGTTTGGTGATGAAATGTCTGCAAGAAAGGGAGGGAGGGAGGGAGGAATGAATTTGCAATTCTGTGCCAGGATCAGGGGCCACTAAATTAAATCACATTTTGTACATAGATTAAATTGATTGAGTCCAGGCTTTTCATTTGGCAAAACCAATCCTAGCACATCTCATTTGCAAATAATCTACAAATAGGGTTGCTAATGGCATGCATCCTGAACAGTTACTGCTAGTCAGAAGAAACCGGGGTACAAAAAAACCAACAACTCAGCAGCTGAATTGCTTACGACTCCACAGATATTTCTCTATTTTTCTGTCAGCATTAATTCCAACCCAGATTGAACCAAATACAACCGGGAGAATCCCTAAATGGCCAAGTGACTCAGCACTCTGGAAAGAGTTCAGGTCTCTTTTGCTAAAAAAAAAAAAAAAACTGTGTTTTTAAAGTATTTGAAATATTTGTTTTTGGAAATGTTATGTCTCCAAATTTCAAAGTGGGTGTTCTCTGCCCACATGTCCATGGATGAAATGTGTTCCTCTTCCAACACATACACATACACTTTCTCCCAATTGCACTCTATGAGGCAAGGTTCTTGCTGGGCTGATTTATATCAGACAAAGAGTGGCAGAAACACAGGAGTTGGATATTGTTGACAAAGTGCGGGTTAACACAAACATATAGACCCAGATTCTTTCTAAATCATAGCCTGAATCCAAATTCCTTTCAAAATGCAACAGAGTGATTTAATACACACTTCTGCAAATAAGAATACTTGGTTCTTCATAGTTTGTTGCTATCCTTTCTTTTCACAGAAGTGAAAAACTACAACACCTTGAATCTCCAAATACCTACGCAAGGATCCTCTTTGTAGACTTCAGTTCATCATTCAAAACCATCATTCCAGACATTCTTCTAACTAAACTAATCCAGCTAGCAGGACCTGAACACATTTGTAAGTGGATCATAAGCTTCCTAACAAACAGGAAGCAGCAGGTGAAGCTAGGCAGAATCACATCTGATATCTATACAATTAGCACAGCCCCACCCCCAAGGCTGTGTACTTTCTCCACTTCTCTTCTCTTTATATATCAATGACTGCATTACTCAAACTGTCAAGTTTGAAACATGGGCGATAACGAATGGAGACGAGTCAGTTAAATGGTGAACTGCAACTCTTTTATTTACATAGTGACAGCTCAGAAACAAGGGCAGCTAAGACCCTCTTTATATAGCTAACCCAATAACTATTTAACCAATAAGAACTCAGGACCGCTAGCTCCATTTAACCAATACGAAAGCTCTGTTAATGGCCAATCAGATTCCCCTGAACGGGCCAATCCGATCCTGCCATTTAACAGCCAATCAGAAGTGCAGGGCCAGAACCCTGCACTTAACTCCAAGCTCCAGATAACTTTATTAACATCCTATGCATTCACAACACCCCTTCCCCCTGGCTTCTTTTTACAGGGCGCAGTTACATAGTCCTTTAGATAGGACGGTTGCTTTATTAGTCTGTTTGATTTTTGCTATATGTCTTGCGTTTGGCTGCACTTCTGCTGAGGTAGATCGTTGTTTAGCGGAGGGGTTTCTTCAGGTTCAGCGTTCACGTTTTCGTCCTCTCCAATATTTTCGGTAACTCCCTGAGGAAGACCTACTACTGTCTCTGGTTCCCGTTCCTGTGTCTCTATTCCGCTACCGTTCCTTTCGAATGGGTTTTCTTCCATTTGAGTTTCGTCTTCTTCTGTATCTCCTCCCCCCCTCAGTTTGGTCATAAGGGAGTTCAGAAATGCCTGAGCAGAGCCGCGATCGTAATTGATCGATATGGTGTTTCCAAATTTTGTCATCAAGGCATTTTACAACATAGGATCTCGGGCCGGTTACACGTATGACTGTTGCTTCTACCCACAGCGGATCCCCGGACAGGTTTTTAGCGTATACGTAATCGCCTACCTGGAAGGTACGGCATCGGCTGCTGGATCCGAGTGGTTTTTCCGGCTCATAAGCTGGGTGTAACCGGTCGAGGTGGGAGCAGAGCCTGCATCCCATTAGCAATTCGGCGGGAGTTTTATTGGTGACGCTGTGAGGTGTGAGGTGTTGTAGAAAGAGGATTCGGTTGATTTTGTCATCGATGTTATCGTAGTCTAATTTCTGCAAAGTCTTTTTGACGAACTGAACCATGCGCTCAGCCCTTCCATTGGTGGCAGGAAGCGCAGGTGAGGTGACCGCATGTCGGATGCTGCGGTCAGCCAGGTATTGCTCGAAGGACAGCGCGGTAAATTGGGGCCCGTTGTCGGATACCAGAACGTCTGGTAGTCCGTGGGTTGCAAACAGTCTTTACAGTCTTTTGATGACTGCCTCGGTGGTTGTGTTCGTCGTACGGTGAATCTCGAGCCAATTCGAGTAGGCGTCGAAGGTTAGAAGAAAAGTGTGGCCTTTGGTCGGCCCCGCAAAGTCCAAGTGAATACGGGACCAGGGTCCCCGTGGCGTTTCCCACTTGGTCGGAATGGCTTTTGGTGGGGTGTTACTCACTTCCTGGCATTGATGACACGTTTTAACCCAGTTCTCGATGTGCTTGTCGATGCCAGACCACCAAGCGTAGCTTCACGCAAGGGCTTTCATTCTCACGATACCAGGATGGCCATCGTGCAAGATTCTGAGTACTGCTTTTGAAGTCGTTCTGGGACAACGACTCTATCGCCCCAGATGACACAGCCCTTTTGCAAGAACAACTCTGTTTGCCGCATCTTGAATGGTGTGAAGTCATCTGATAGCTGGTCCAATGGCCATCCGCGTTCTACCCAGCTTAGGACTCGCGCTAAGGTGGGGTCACGTTTGGTTTCTCTCGCGATATCTCGAGCGGTTAATGGCGGTGCATGTAGCGTTTCAATTTGCAACGTGGTTACCATTGGAGCGGGATTGTCTAGAGTCTCTGGGAGCGGTGCCCGGCTCAATGCATCGGCGTGGGGAATGGCTTTCCCCGGGTGGTATTGCAGCCAATCGTTATAAGCAGCCAAGAATTCTGACCAGCGAGTCATCCTGGGGGATAATATGTAAGGAGTCGGCTTATCTCCAGCTATTATCCCCAATAACGGTTTGTGGTCAGTCACGATAGTAAAAACCCGGCCATACACATACTCGTGAAATCTTTTAACGGCAGATACGATTGCGAGGGCTTCTTTATCGATCTGGCTATAATTTCGCTCAGTTTTTGAAAGTGTCTTGGAAAAATATGCAACAGGGGCTTCGTTACCATTAGGCAGTACATGGCTCAAAATGGCACCCACTCCAAAAGGTGAAGCATCACATGTGATATTTAACGGTAAAGTCTCATTGTACTGCATGAGTACAGCGTCAGAAGTCAGTGGTTTTTTTACATTATGAAATGCCTGTTCTTCTTTATGACCGCACAACCAAATTGCTTTTTTGTCTAGCAAACGATGTAACGGTTCAGCGACAGTTGCTTTATGCAGTAGAAATACATTATAAAAGTTGATAAGGCCTAAGAACGCCTGGAGATCGGCCTTGTTCTGAAGCCTGGGAGCGTTTTTTTATTGCTCTCAATTTGCTGTCGGTAGGGTGAATACCCTGACTGTCAATTAGGTACCCTAAAAACTCGACGCGATCTGTACACAATTTGCACTTGTTCTTTTTCACTTTAAGGCCGGCGTTTTGAAATTTTTGTAGGACTAATTTTAAACGATCTAGTAATATTTTCTTTGTTGGTGCAGCAATCAATACATCGTCAAAGTATGGGACCACGCCTTTAATCCCTTGTAGTAACCTCTCCATAAGGCTTTGAAAAATTCCCGGGGCTACACTGACTCCGAATTGGAGCCGTGTACATTTAAAGGCACCTCGGTGGGTCACTATCGTTTGTGCCTGTGCCGTCTTTTCATCAACAGGTAGTTGCTGATATGCCTGAGCTAAGTCTAATTTAGCGAAGACTTTTCCGCCCCCAAGGGAATGAAGGAGGTGCTGCACCACCGGCACCGGATAAGCATTTTGCTGTAGGGCGTGGTTCAGGGTGGCCCGGTAGTCCCCACAAATTCGAATGGACCCATCCAGCTTAATTGGTGTTACAACTGGGGTCTCCCAAGGAGAGTGATCGGTAGGTTCTAGCACCCCTTGAGCTATTAATTTATCGAGCTGTTCGTCGATTTTTGACTTTAAGGCAAACGGAACTCGACGGGGCTTAAGGCGGATGGGAGCTATCTTTGGGTCAAGGCTGAACGATATTGGGGTCCCCTTGTACTCGCCTAAATGCTCAGCGAAGACGTCCCGGAATTCGTGGACAAGGTCCTCCTCCCAGTCGCTTCCGCTGACCCGATTAATGCCTGCCACTTCAATGCCAAGTGGCGCAAACCATTGGAGGCCTAGCAGACAAGGCCGATCTTTGTCAATCACAGTGAGCGGTAAGTACGCTGTGCGATTCTTGAATGAGACTCTGACTCGAATGGATCCGACGACAAGGATTCGATTCCCTTGATAGTCCTTGAGAATAAGTCTTTGATAACGAAGGTCTTGGCGCTGGATGGTGGGAATGAGTTGCTTGAGGGTCTTCCAGGACACCATCGAGAGGGATGATCCCGAGTCGACTTCCATTTGGCAGGGCCAGTTCTCGATGATTACAGGAATTCGGATTTTCTTGGCGTCTAAAACAGAGGCGTGACCGATAGTGATAGTATGGTGAGCCTCTTCTCGCCTCATGATGAGATTTAAAACTCGGTTTCTATAGGAGTGGTTTACTGGATCTCGCCTTATAGGACGGTTTCCTGTCGATTGGCGGTAGTTAGCCCCCTTCGGGGCCAGGCCGGTTCCTTGTGAGCTTCGGCAGACCCGTCCAATGTGGCCTTTCTTTCCACACTCATGGCAGAGTGCGTCGCGGAATTTGCATTCGGACCTGGAATGGTTCGCCCCACAGCCGGTGCAGGGGTGTAGGGACTTCGGATAGTGGTCCCGATCAGACCATAGTCGATGGACCCCTTCTTCGTCGCTGTCTGACGACGAAGAGAGGTCCTCGTGGTGGGTCGTCAGAAGCTGTCCTTCTGACTTGGATAAAATGTCGCCTGTCGGTTGTTGTGCCGGAGCGCGGTTGCAGCGCAGTTGGGCAGCCGACTTCTTGGTAGCTTCTGCCTCAGCAGCAGCAGCGATAGCATCAGCAAGGCTGATGTCGCCTTTTGCCATCAGCTTGCTCTGCACGCCTGGTGCATCTAATCCCAGGACTATTCTGTCTCTCAAGGCCTCTTCCAGGTCGGCAAACCCACAGAGGCCTCCCAGGTTTCGGAGGTCTGTGACAAAATCGGCGATGCTTTCTCCTTTTCGTNTGGTCCGCAATGCGTTAGGAATACCGCCCGTTTCTTCCCGGTTGAGGCATCCTTCAAATTGTTAGTTTCCAAAAACATTTGGAAACGATCCATGTAGGACTTCCAGTCCTCTTGCACAGGATCGAACGGAGCGGGTGGTATGATGCCGCTGGACATGGTTCCGGCGTTGTGCATCGTCAGTCACGTGCTCGACTTCTTCTTCCAAGTTCAGTCAGCTCTGTCGTCTCCACATCCCACCCTCGTTGCCAGTGTCAAGTTTGAAGCATGGGCCATAACGAATGGAGACGAGTCAGTTAAACGGTGAACTTCAACTCTTTTATTTACATAGTGACAGCTCAGAAACAAGGGCAGCTAAGACCCTCTTTATATAGATAACCCAAAAACTATTTAACCAATAAGAACTCAGGAGCGCTAGCTCCATTTAACCAATACGAAAGCTCTGTTAATGGTCAATCAGATTCCCCTGAACGGGCCAATCCGATCCTGCCATTTAACAGCCAATCAGAAGTGCAGGGCCAGAACCCTGCACTTAACTCCAAGCTCCAGATAACTTTATTAAAATCCTATGCATTCACAACATAAACAATCCATCTGTTAAAATACTGAAGCTTGCATGGTACAACAGTCTAATTCAAGACAACAAGGAATCCGCATATAGACAAGAGGTTGTACAACTTGCCTCATGGTGTAATCAGAACAATCTGGAACTGAATATACTCAAAACTGTAGAAATGGTGATAGACTTTAGAAGAAACCCTCCCATACTACCACCTCTTACAATATTAGACAGCACAGTATCAATAGTAGAGACTTTCAAATTTCTAGGTTCTACTATATCACATGACCTAAAATAGACACCTAACATCAAAAACATCATCAAGAACAGTTCTACAGAGGAATTATTGAGTCTGTCATCTGCATTTCTATAACTGTCTGGTTTGGTTCTGCAACCCAACAAGACAGACACAGACTTCAGAGAGTAATTAGGACTGCAGAAAAAACAATTACTACCAACCTTCCTTCAATCAAGGACCTGTATACTGCACAAGTCGAAAAAAGGGCTGTGAAAATATTTACAGGCCAGTGGTGGAATTCAATTTTTTTTTACTACTGGTTCTATGGGCGTGGCTTGGTGGGCATTGTAAGGGAAGGATACTGTAAAATCTCCAGTCAGAGGTGGTATTTGCCGGTTCTCTGAACTGCTCAAAATTTTGGCTACTGGTTCTCCAGAACTGGTCAGAACCTGCTGAATACCACCTCTGTTACAGAACCCTCACATCACAGACATAAACTGTTTCAACTCTTTCCCTCAAAATGATGCTATAGAGCACTGCACATCAGAACAACTAGACACAAGGACAGTTTTTTCCCAAATGCCATCACTCCGCTAAACAAATAATTCCCTCAACACTATCCAACTATTTACAAAGTCTGCATTATTATAACTATTAATCTTCTCATCACTCCTTACCACCCATCCCCTCCCACTTGTGACAGTATAACTGTAACTTTGTCTCTTGTATCCTTACAATTTATATGGACTGTTTCCTAGTATGATTTGATTGCTTATTGTATCCTATGACTATTATTAAATGTTGTACCTTATGATTGTTGACTCTTGACGAGTGTATCTTTTCTTTTATGTACACTGAGAGCATTTGCACCAAGACGAATTCCTTGTGTGTCCAATCACACTTGGCCAATAAAGAATTCTATTCTATTCTATTCTATTCTATTCTATTCTATTCTATTCTATTCTATTCTATTCTATTCTATTCTATTCTATTCTATTCTAATGAACTTGTGATCTAACAATGATCAGATTAAGATACATAGAGGACCCAGGTAGATAATCAATGCTATCAAATGTAATGATAGCAGTATTTATTTCAAGATTTAGAGGAAATCAAACCTAGTGGTCAATGAAATTCTTTCAGAATCAGAGTGGTTTATTCATTCAAAACAGAAGCAAATGTTTACTGACCAGAGGCATATGTCCCTTAATCTTCTAATCTTGCATAAATCCCATTGTGTAAAATAGTCATGAAAAAAATGTCCTTTGCAATGAAAAATGGGAAACTTGTGGTTGAATCCTTAAATCTTTATTTTTCAGCTTTATGTAGATCTAAATGGTTCTGTTTCATGCACAACATTTAAAATGCACTTTTCCTTTTTCATGTTTGTAATAGCAATAGCACTTAGACTTATATACCACTTCATAGTGCTTTACAGCCCTCTCTAAGCGGTTTACAGAGTCAGCATATTGCCCCCTAACAATCTGGGTCCTCATTTTACCCACCTTGGAAGGATGGAGAGCTGAGTCAACCTTGAGCCTGGTGAGAATCGAACTCCCGACAGTCAGCAGAAGTAGCCAGCAGTACGACTTTCTAACCACTACATCACCACAGCTCATCCAAATATTGACTCCACATAACTCAAAATATGTATTTATCCCTTTCTTATCTTCTTGTAGCCATGCTTATTTTCTCACACAAATGATATTCAGAGATATTATGTTATGATCAATGCTTTAAGGCTGCATTTTGAAGCATGATGTGATGGAATCTCCAGCTAGACTGGAGGGACGTGTTAAGAGGGGGCCAAGTTTAGAGTCCTTGCACTGCAGAAATTGTGAATAGTTATGGTTAGTGCTGCAACCATCACAAGCATGGGTCATATTGCTAACTGTTGTCCTAAAGATATTGATCAACAAACAGTGCTGTTTTGTTTTGGGGTGACTAATGAAATTCATTACTCGCCCACTGGACCAAAAAATGGAATCCACTGGGATGATTCAATCAATTGCATCCATTCTTAAGATTGATGACTTATACAAAAGGCTGTGAAATAGCATTTAAATGCCACAAAAATGAAGACGGGTTTGGGGTTTTTTTGGCCTTCCTGGTTTCTTCCTAACTGTCTGGATGACCCAACCCAGAGTTGATTTCAAGATGATTGAAATCAACTTCCAAAACAATTTAAACAGATCGGATCTAAGAATGCTTTATGTCTGGGAGTAACGTGGCAACTTTTATAAATTTGCATTTGCCAACAATGTGGTTTCGTCTTTGGAAATTATGCTGGGGAAAATGATTCTTGGAATAAAACCTATGAACCTGGCAGTAAGCACTGGAGCTGAGTGCATCTACTAAGAATCTGTTCAATTCTATTTACAGATCAGGAAAAAAAGTGCAAAGAAAGAATTCATATTTACCCTGTACATGGCATAGTGTTGCCTTTGTGGTTTTAGTTAATCACTGCAATATTCAGGTTGAGTCTCCAAAGTTCACAGGCAGAATTTTTTGGAATATGAGATGCTGATAATAAACAAAGGTGTTTAATGGCCCTGAGCTAAATAACCCTTGAGGATATTCCTGTGCTTATATCCGTGTTACCCTGAAAATGAGACCCGGTCTTATTTTATTTTGGGCCCCCAAATAAGCACTAGGGCTTATTTTCAGGGAAAGACAATTTCAGGGTGATCACCATGTCTGGGCGTCCTGCCCTTGCCCCGCATGCACACAACAGCTGGCAAGCGCGTGGGGACCGACAGTATCCAGCAGCAGCTGCAACGCACCAGTCCCTTGGTCAGTGCACTCTGGGACTGCGCAGAGTGGAAGGAAGGTGACCCCAACATGCAGCTGCTTGCTCAGATACTCAACTCACCTGTGCTGCATGGGTTGATGAACACAATACAGAAGCCTGATGATGGCAGATGAGATTCTGCTGTGAGGGAAGGCTGTCCAAAAAATACAAACTAGCAGGTGTTTGAAGCTGGTCATGGCTATCATCTTGAGATTTTCCACCCCTCTACAGATGCCTTGGCAACTAATTGAAGCATTTAGATGACTTAATTGACCAATGACTTCCCCATGTTTACACTTCATTTTTGCCTATTGGGTTTTTTTCTCTTGTTTTGAATATTTTTATATGTAGTCTCCCTAAGGCATTAGGAGTTGGGCAACATATAAATACATAACAACACATATATAAAAGATAACATATAAATAAATAATAACAATGCACCATCTCAATACCACTGTCATTGACAAAACTATCAGTCATATGCAAAACACAGCTTAACTTGGAACAGCTTACATCCTGCAATAAAACTGTTAACACCATCAAACAGCAACATCTGCCTATCTGTCTTGGGAAGGATTAAAATGCCAAACCCAGTCTAAACATCTGTCTGATTATGTGATGAATTATCATATTGCATTATATTTAGTTACACAATCACCCCTGCAATCATGGTCTCTTTTTGAGGGATCATCTCATGCTACTGGGACTGTCCTGTCCTTCTGGTGTCAGCAGAGGACGCATGCTGTGGGACCCATCAGCCCAATTATTCTGGCTGCTTGGGTCCAGAAGGAGGCCCTTCTCTGCTGTTGCTCCTGCTCTCTGGAACATCTTGCTCCTCCCATGTGAAGTTAGCCCCAACCGTCCTATTTTTCCATAAGGACCTAAAGACATGGCTGTGCCAGTTGGTCTGAGGTCCCAGTGAGAAAACAGTGCAGTGAAGGTGGTTGATCAACAACAGATCCCACCTCCCTCCACCCACCCCCACTTTCCCCACCTATTATTAGATGTTAGGAGATTCTCAGTCATCCAGGTCACAGTTGTCCCAAAGGTGCTTTTTCAAGAGGCAACTGGACTCCAGAGCTGGAGAAGCTTCTCAGATGAGAAGCGAAATGTCTTCAAAGAAAAACCAGGAAGTCCACTTGCCTCTTGAAAAAACACCTTTGGGACACCTGTCTTTAGATTTAATTGTTTGGTTTTAATTTATTTATGTTTTAATGTACAGCTATAAATAAATTTTTATGACCGTAAGCTGCTCCTTCACCTCTGTATGGTTTGCCAATTGCACAGTGGCAGATAGGACAGCACTCCAGACGGTTAATGTCATTGCCCAGAAGATCATTGGTTGCCCTCTCCCCTCTTTGGAAAAGCTTCATAGCTCCCGCTGCCTTAAGACAGTTCAAAACATTCTCTAAAATCCATCTCATCCTGGGAACCCTTTCTTTGAACTATTATCATCTGGCAGACGGTACAGAATAATAAAAACAAGGACGAATAGGCTGAAAAACAGCTTCTATCCCAGGGCAGTAGCTCTATTGAATTTTATTGTATAGTACAATATTAATGCAACATCAGGGGTTTTCAATTCAATGTATAGAATGCGAAGGATGCGTGTTTGTGTTTGTTTTCATCGTCATAATGTACACTGAAGATGATATTTAATTTCATTGTACAAGGTGCAATGACAATAAAGTAAACTAAACTAAACTCAGAGTTAAGATGGGTGGCCAACAAATTTTATAAATAAATAATAATGTCATCTCTGTATTAGGCATGGAAAGGGGAAGCTATGATGATAATGGCATGCATAAGTTGATCTAGAACAGATTTCCAAAAACTTGGAAAGGGTTTGGAGAGATATGGTCCCAAACAGGTTGAGACAGTAGATAGGGAATGAATGTACTGTAACAATTTTAGTAATGAGTAGGTTGAATTTTGCTGAAACCCCAGGTCTCTGTGCCAGTGGCCATAACACTGAATTGACAAGAGAGAACTCAAGTGTTCTACATTCAAAGATACAATTTACCAGACAAGCAGCTTTTATGAGCCTCAAACCCACTACATGTTCAGCCATCAAAACCAACTTCATTTCGAGGCCAAGACCTACCGTGTTTTCTGGACTGATTTATATTGTGGTCAAAACAGAGGAAAAGATCTACATTTTCTTTTTTTTAAAAAAAAGAATTTTATTAATTTTCTACAAACAAACAAGACAAACAAAACATTAAAACATCAACTCTCATATGTACGTCCAGTGTGTCGGTTGGTTCATCAGTTTTATGCATTCATTTTGTAGTCTCAATTACAATTATGTGACATAACAACTCATATTGTCAATCCAAACTTGTATATCCTAATATCACTAAAAAAAAAGAAAATTTTGACTATACTTTTAATCATTCATGCTTTATGAGAAAACAATACTTTAAACGGTTTATTCTGTAACAAATCATATAATCATACCAAATCAATCCTAAAAAAACCTTTATAAGTATAGTGTCAATATTCTATTATCGTATTTTATCATCTAGCCATTGATAAAAAAGTTCCCAAATTTCATAAAATTGTTTATCCTCTTGCTCTCT
>BHEV01024169.1:0-13607 GCA_004319985.1 Emydocephalus ijimae | reverse complement strand
CATATGAGAGTTGATGTTTTAATGTTTTGTTTGTCTTGTTTGTTTGTAGAAAATTAATAAAATTCTTTTCAAAAAAAAGAAGCACTAAGGCACTTGGTAGGGTTGAAAGGATTAGCCAGTGACATCACCATTGCCTGGGGGATGCCCAGTTGGAGGCTCCTTTCCTGTCCCAAGCTGGAGCGAAGGACGGGAGCTCACCTGCCCCACAGGCAGCACTTAGGTCTTGAACTCAGGCTTGCTAACCTCCCAACCGAGCATCCAAACCATGAGAGCCATCATGCTCCTATAGAGCAGTTGATAAAAATACTATAAAGGTTGCAGCCAGTCAAGAAGAGTATTTCAAAAGCTCTGCAACAGTGGGACTTTGCTGACTATCTCAAATTATAGGAGATTAACTTTTTTTGCCTCTCTCCCTTCCCCCCTATTTTATTGTTTCTGAAATTTCTAGAAAATGTTAATTTCCAAATAACAATAAAAGCTAGGCAACTGGTAGATGAAAAGTTTTTTCTAACCTAGCATAGGGAATAGTATAAATAGCTCAAGAGCACAACCTGTCCATCCTTTATGTGTTTCCTTCTCAGAAAGGGTTTCAAGCTCACCTTTGAACAGAAATCCCCCTCCCTCCTCTCTCCTTGATAAAAATATGAATCAAATGAAGCCAGTGATCAAATAAATAGCCATGAGTTGAGGGGATGGCGGCAAAAACCTATTTTTATCTCTTCATGTATGAGGCCTATTTTTATTTGGCAAGTGAAAAGAGAGAAGTTGGATGCCCTGATTTTGGCACAATTAAATTTTCTAGGCAAGAACTATTTTAATTTGCATTTTGAATTCTGTTTTTAAAATGATAGGCTGGTAAAATGTCAAAATGGTTCCAAATCCTTTTTCAGCTGGACATATTATTTTAAGAATTGTCTTTCCAGTTATTACTTTCTTTCTTGTACCATTAACAGTTCTCTAGCCATCTTTTTCCCTAATATGATGCTGAGGAGGGTGTGCTGAAGAGAGGTTAGGAATGATTGCAGTTATCAATAAAATGCACCTGTAGCAGAAACAGTTGTAGATAGCAGGAATATTAATCTAGAAGTGACAATGCATTTGCTTTTTCCTCTTTACTCCAAAGGCATTTGAAGTGTGTGTTGTAGCTTTGTCTAATTTTGCACAGGTAGATTTCTGATGAATATCTTTTTCATTGCAATATTTGTCAACTAAATTCATAGCATTATAAGATTAAACAAACCTTTTCTGGTGAAACTTGTAGATGGTAAAAGGTGGTGTGTCAGAAACCAGAATCGAAAAGCGGATTGTTATCACGGGAGATGCAGATCTTGATCACGATCAGGTGAGACAAAAGGAATGCTTATAATGAGGGAATTATATATGGAGGAAAGGAAGCTTTAAAAATATATGGTATAAGAATTGGAACTTATGATAAAATGAATAATAGTTAAAATATTTAATTTGCAAAATGCTTTATTTACAAAATATTTACAAAATATTGTTGTAGATAAAAGCAAAAAAAAAAAAAGGCATGTATGTTCATTAAACTCATACTGAGCTGTCATTAGTCTTCATAAATAAATGTAACCAGGATTTAATTTTAATTTCTTAATGGTAATGTATCAAGATTTCCAAATAAATTTAATCTGAGATTTGGATATATGTGACAAATTCAATCTCCTTGAAGCTTGAAATGAAATGGCAGAGCTGCTTAGCCTTAGATCCGAGGGATATCCTTCCCAACACATGCTCAACATGGCTGGAGAATTTGAAAAAGTCAGATGTTTGTTTTAATAAAATTTAAAATTATCATCTTTATTTAGGAGTCTATAAAATGATGACATCCTAAAGTAATTTTACAGTGGGACCTATGCATTTGTATGAATTTAATCCATAAATATTGATTTTTGTGTGTGTAAAATACATGGGTGTTTTTTTCAGTAGTATGCTGGTCATTGTTTCTGTGATGGACATTTAAATAGAAATAAAATAATAATTTATATAGTTGTATTTTTGTTTCCATACATTCTGAAAAACTTACTGGTAAAGAAATGTCAAGTAGAGAAAAAAAATATCTGTATATTTCTTCGTGCTGTTCCTTAGGGTTTGTTTTTGCTTTTTTTTTTCCAGCTGAAGTTTAGGGTAACTACACTGCTCAAAAAAATAAAGGGAACACAAAAATAAAACATCCTAGATCTGAATTAATGAAATATTCTTAATAAATACTTTGTTCATTACATAGTTGAATGTGCTGACAACAAAATCACACAAAAATTATCAACGGAAATCAAATTTCCATGGAGATCTGGATTTGGAGTTATACACAAAATTAAAGTGGAAAAAAATACTACAGGCTGATCCAACTTTGATGTAATGTCCTTAAAAACAAGTCAAAATGAGGCTCAGTAGTGTGCGTGGCCTCCACGTGCCTGTATGACCTCCCTACAACGCCTGGGCATGCTCCTAATGAGGTGGCGGATGGTCTCCTGAGGGATCTCCTCCCACACCTGGACTAAAGCATCCCCCAACTCCTGGACAGTCTGTGGTGCAACATGGCATTGGTGAATGGAGCAAGACATGATGTCCCAGATGTGCTCAATTGGATTCAGGTCTGGGGAATGGGCGGGCCAGTCCATAGCATCAATGCCTTCGTCTTGCAGGAACTGCTGACACACTCCAGCCACATGAGGTCTAGCATTGTCTTGCATTAGGAGGAACCCAGGGCCAACCACACCAGCATATGGTCTCACAAGGGGTCTGAGAATCTCATCTTGGTACCTAATGGCAGTCAAGCTACCTCTGGCGAGCACATGGAGGGCTGTGCGGCCCCCTAAAGAAATGCCACCCCACACCATTACTGACCCTCTGCCAAACCAGTCATGCTGGAGGATGTTTCAGGCAGCAGAACGTTCTCCATGGCATCTCCAGACCCTGTCACGTCTGTCACATATGCTCAGTGTGAACCTGCTTTCATCTGTGAAGAGCACAGGGTGCCAGTGGCGAATTTGCCAATCTTTGTGTTCTCTGGCAAATGCCAAACGTCCTGCATGGTGTTGGGCTGTAAGCACAACCCCCACCTGTGGAAGTCAGGCCCTCGTACCACCCTCATGGAGTCTGTTTTTGACCATTTGAGCAGCCACATGCACATTTGTGGCCTGCTGGAGGTCATTTTGCAGGGCTCTGGCAGTGCTCCTCCTGTCCCTCCTTGCACAAAGGTGGAGGTAGCGGTCCTGATGCTGGGTTGTTGCCCTCCTCCACATCTCCTGATGTACTGGCCTATCTCCTGGTAACGCCTCCATGCTCTGGACACTACACTGACAGACACAACAAACCTTCTTGCCACAGCTCGCATTGATGTGCCATCCTGGATGAGCTGCACTACCTGAGCCACTTGTGTGGGTGGAAGACTCCGTCTCATGCTACCACTAGAGTGAAAGCACCGCCAGCATTCAAAAGTGACCAAACCATCAGCCAGAAAGCATAGGAACTGAGAAGTGGTCTGTGGTCACCTGCAGAACCACTCCTTTATTGGGGATGTCTTGCTAACTGCCTATATTTTCCACCTGTTGTCTATTCCATTTGCACAACAGCATGTGAAATTGATTGTCAATCAGTGTTGCTACCTAAGTGGACAGTTTGATTTCACAGAAGTGTGAAATTGTGTTGTTTAGGTGTTCCCTTTATTTTTTTGAGCAGTGTATATATAGAAAACAATTATTAATTTTGGTTTAGGGTTAGGAATTCTGTGGAGATTGCTGATCTTTTCTACATCAACAAGTAAAATTTTAAGAGTAAAGTGTCTAGTGTTCTGAAATGCATTTTCCAAATTCTGCAGCTACCACGTTAGCACAAATTGGAGAGAGGACGACAAAATTGTAGAGTGGAAATGATGAACAATAAAAAATATTAACTCTTCCAATTGCCATTTGTTTGCTAAACTGTATTTCATTAGTCTGAGATTGTAGATCAGCTCAAGTGGGAAAAATAGGCTAAACAATAGAACAAGGCATTTTGGAAACTAGCAGAAAAAAACAAGTGCTTTAGCATACATTTGCGACCGAGTAGTCTTCAGTACCTTACAAAACAAAACATGAAAAAGTATCCTTACTTAAACAAGCTTTCTACAAATTTTAATACTTTAAATAATTTGATATCATTCAGCAAATTTGTAAATGTGTTTATAGCTTTTGATATAACACTTTAAAAGTTTTTTTTCTTCAACAGTTGGTTGTTTTATTACAGGAATGATATGCTTAGTTTAATATTTAATTAAATTGTTCCAGGAAGATAAGCATTAAGAGTCATTATACATTAAACTCTGTTCATTTTAATTTGCCATTTAGTAATTCTACTTTTCTGGCATTGCAGGCATTGGCACAAGCCATTAAGGAAGCCAAAGAGCAGCATCCTGACATGTCTGTAACAAGAGTAGTGGTGCATAAGGAGAGTGAACTTGAAGAGGAAGGCCATTGAGGTATGGATTTTCAGCTCATAATGTATACAATAATCATTCATATAACAATTGTTTGGAGAATTTTTTCATAATGGCTTTAGATTATAGATACCAGCCATATGAAAACCTCAACTTGAATATGTCTTATGATAAGTAAATGGATCTTCTGATTTTGCAGTGATTTTATTCTTCCATATATATTTTTAAAGAATGGTTCAGAAAGCAAGAATACAGGAAAGAAAAAGGGAAAGGGCATGGTGGCAGTTTTCAGTATCAAAACATGAGAAATGGCAAAAAGGATACTTGTTTATTGAGAATACTGTCAAAATATTTGATGCCACCTGGTGGTATATTAAATATTTGTCCATGACATTCTAATGCAGTCTTTTGTTCCAACATACAGTCAAATCACACCTTTTAATAATAACTAGGCAGATTTTCCTTTACATGACTATTTGTCACACAACTTGTAAACTTTTGGAACTGATCCCAAGATAGTATTCAACATTAAAAAAAAAAAATCCAAAGTGTGGTAAGAAAGTTTAGTGTTGTTACATTCAACAATATGCATTTTTCAAATGGCATGTAAATGCTTTAGGTGAATTAATAACTATGGATTTTCAAATAATATTGACGTACTATTCATATTATTGTGAACATTCAGTTTGATAAGAACAGTATATTATATTCCAGCGTTATCAGTGATCTTGATGGGAAGATGGCGCTTTGTGCTAATCCTGTGTTTTCTAAATTGCACACCTTGAATTTTAATGTAGATAATGTCGATAATACAAACCCCACCCACCCACCCACCCCCAATTTTCTGCATTTACTGCAAGCAGTAAAAAGTTCTTCATCCTGCTTTTAAGTCACCACGATATTTGGATATCAGGGAATATTTGTTATATTCCTGCCCTCAGAATTGTGGATTAGTATGACAGCACCTTGAGAGATTCACATCAAAGCAATTTGTGCTTGAGTTTGGCAAAAATCCTCTCTGTTTACACCACAGCTTTTCCCAAGTTACCCAGATTTGGAAGAGAAGTAGTAACATGTAATACCTGTCTTTGTCTCTGACTTTAAGCCAGGCAGAAATGGACATGCCTACCTTAAAAATTATGCTATACCTTATTATATCCTATATTATATTTTGTGATATAAGAAGAAATTTATCATTTGACTAGTAGTTGCTTTAGTAACTTGATGCCAGATGGGCAGCAAATAAATTTTAAAATAAATAAAACAGATATTTCCCAAAGTAGAAGTTATGTTTATCTAAAGATATACAAGGATTTTTAACAATAGCTGGGTTTTAGGTTCTACATTCTAAGTATAATACTGCTATTTATAATTATAGAATAAAGTAGCAGGTTCTGTCCCTCTGTAGCTTAATGGTAATTGGACCAATTAGAGTGTGAAATTTATTGGAAAAATATAGCATGAGGCCTTGGGAAGGAAAACTGTTTTCAAAAGAGAAAAAAGGCAATTTAGTAAAAATGTTTTAAAATAGTTTAAGATTTATAACTTTAATTGCATTACATTTCTTCTTCAGGTTTATGAAGAATGCTTTGAGACTATGAAGAACTTCAATAATTCCAAGTTGATATCCCAGCCAGTCTTTCACTGAATACACCAAGACTCACTACAGGGACCAAATTTCTCTAAACCGAATTGTCAACCTTACAGTTTTTCATGTATGTCTTTGTTTTTATAACCAATTTTTAACATTCTTGGATTTTTTTTAATGAAGTATAAAGATTTTTTTTTTGTTTAATTCCCTGCTATTTTTGTACAACTGATTTCTTGTTTGCATGAAGCAAAAATATTTAGAAAAAACTGTTTACTTGAGCAGTTTTAATATGCAGGGAAAAGGAACCCTGACTAATTTAGATACAGGCTTTTCAAAATGTCTCAAAGACTTAACTGAAAAAAATTTACTTTTTCAGATAAATGTCAAACAGTACAAGAAAAATATTCTTTTTATTAAAAAAAACACAAAATGTTCTTATAGCTTGGCAGGGAAAGTAAACTGAAAATCTGTATGATTTTTATATAGATTCCTATATAAAAAAATTCTGTTTATTCTGATGATCTCCTATTTTTTGAGAGAACTGGTGCTGGTATCATATAGAAGTGAAGTTTTAGTTATTAAAATATATATATATTTCTACTGACCAACCACTGTTCAAGTAGCCTTTTGTTTGCACTTCACTGTCCTCAGCCAGTCCCTTCAAAGAGACCTAAGGGTCTGTAAC
The DNA here is from genome assembly GCA_004319985.1 of Emydocephalus ijimae. Lineage (NCBI taxonomy): Eukaryota > Metazoa > Chordata > Lepidosauria > Squamata > Elapidae > Emydocephalus > Emydocephalus ijimae. The sequence goes on along the minus strand of BHEV01024169.1, from coordinate 6,899 downwards.
ATTCCAGAGTTGGAAGCACTTTGCTCTGTCCTTCCAGCAAATTTAGGCAGCTTAAAACTTAACGCTTTTCTCTTAGTATGCTAAATGTCAGATACTCCCATTATATAAATGCATCTGCAGAAAAAATCTTGCTTTGCCCAAAAAAAAAAAAAAACCTCAGGGTTGGCAGCGCTTCTGATTCAAATGCAGAAAGTGTGTCAGAGCACACACTGAAAGCAGCATGCAGACTATCTCTCCTTATGCAACTCCTTACAGAGTGGAGGAGAATTTTTCCATAGGTTTGTCTATGCGATCCCAGGAATAGACATGTCTCACTTAAGCAGTTGCAGTCCAACACCACAGACTATCTTCTGTCTTGGACTCTTTGAGGTGCCTTTTAGTCTTTGAATCTTAAGTGCTGCCCTGCCCTAATAAAAACTCACTAACTCCTGTTATAACTGACATTTGTTGAGCAGTTATTGTTTAAGTAGCTTGCCTAATAACAGGAACAGGTTTTGAGGACCAAAAGGAACCAAGGGTATGGCCTTAGGTCCATTATCAGTGGTACCTGCTACTGAGGAGGTCTCTATGAAAACCTGTTGACTATATCCATTTTTCTCCATTGTTCACCATATGAACTGTATAGTTAAGATGCCATGTTAAATTTATAGCAGCTTGAAGTTGTATTAAGTGATATTTTGCTTGCATAATACTGTTATAAAATAAAGTTTCTTTATTCTCTAAATGTTTCTCGGCTTTTAATATTTGACATTAAAAATAATGTAAACCTATCAGCATAACCTAGTGTTTATATTGTGTTGGGATTAAAAAAAACTTATGCGGAACATATTCTTAACATACTTAAACACATATCTGCTTTGCTTTTGTCCTTTCTAATATTTAGATAAAATATTTTTTTAACTTTCAGAGGATCATTTAGAGAGAAGTGGGGAAATGGTATTGTGGCCCACTCTATGGCCTTTGATCAGTTGGGTTTTCTAAACTTCCTCTGTGGCTCTTGTGCTTTTCAGCAGTTACATGAAACCAAAAGATTTGGACTGAAATGTCACTAGTCTGTTGGTAACACCCTACCTCTGATTTCCATTCTCAGATCCCAAACATGCAGTGGACCTGTTGAAAATATTGATGTTTCACAGTTAGTGTTAGGTAGTATTTATACCATTTGTTTCCACAAAAAGTCTTATTTTTATAAATAAAATAACTGGTGACTAAAGAACTTTGAATAATGTATTAGTTCATTGAAACAAGTGGCCTACATTCATTCAGATTATAGGTGAGAGCAATTGTAACTTTTTAAGAAATGCAAATTCAAATAGTGGAGTAATGAAAGAATGGCTTGTTTATGAGTTACAAGCTCTTGAGTCAGAACTTGGTGACTGCCAATCATGTCAGCCTGTCCCATGTGATAATCCACAGCTTTTTTAGTGACGTTCCAATAATGTCTTTTGTCCACTCCAGTTTTACTTATTTTCCTTTCCTTTTTATGCTTCCCTCAAAGGATATTTGGAAAAAAATCTTTTTTCTAATTATCACCTGCTCATATCACGTGACCAAAATATGTTTCTGTTTTCTGTTACTTAAGGGAATAGTCAAATATTATTTCATCCAGGACACATTTATGTTTCTCCCAATCCATTGGTCTGTTATCAACTGACTTAACAAACCCTAAAATTCATAATTTAAAGACTTGTATCTTATTACTCAACAGCTGTATATGGCTACTAGAAAAGCCATTGCTTTAATTATTCTGACTTTTGTTGTCATGGCAATGTCCTTCATTACCTTGTTTAAATTTGTAAATTGCATTTAATTCATTTTTAATGCTTTATACCCATTTTTGTTGCTGAACATACACACACACACACCGTAAGTGTCTGTTTTCTTCATTATGGGCTTACTAAGCATGCTGGTTGACATTGTTGTCTTCATTATTTAACGTTAGCTCAGATTTTTCATTTCCCATTTTTACTTTCACAATGAGCTTTTCCACATCATTTTTATTTTCAAATAATAAAGTAACATACCCTGCAGATTTCATTAGTGTCTAATCTCCAAATTTGATTCCAAATTTCAATTCTGCCTGTCTTTTAAACTATACTTAGCTTGGGCTCAAGACACAAACGACTCATCAGCAGCACAGCTCCTTAAACAACACACATACTATTACTCAATACTACTCATTCTTTTCCATTCCTCCTGCTATTCCTACTCCTTACAAATACTGTTAGAGAAAATGTCCCTTTCTGGCTGCTTTACTTCCAACAAATACCTCTTCCCAACATTATCAGCTGTTTCACATAGCTTTTACAGACATCTGCCATGCTGACACTGGGGAGACGGCTTAAAGAGAAGAGACAGAAACAGCACAGAAATTGTTTAAGCAGCCTACCACAAACCTCATCTCTTTATAAAAAAAAACCAATCCTGTTTTTTCCTGAGGCTCGTGCCATTTATTTGTGTCTTTCCCATGCTGTAGTGGCAAACCAGCAATGACATTTTGCTGTCCATATCTTGATATATGATATTGAATTGGCAAGGTTGTAATGTGAGACACTATTTGGATTAACAGCGAATTGGTATATTTCATTTGTTGCAGCCAAGTGAATGGTTGATGGGTATTACAATGACTTCCCAACCCCAAAAATATACACGTAGAGCATTGATTGCCCATTTTAGTACACAGGCTTCTTTTTCAATGGTGCTGTATTTTTGTTCTCTTGGGAGGAGCTTCTTTGAGAGATAAATTACAGGGTTGTCCATCCCTTCCTGATTTATGAGGAGCACTGTGCCTAGCCCATTATATATGTCTATTTGTAGGACAAAGGGTTGGTTAAAACTCAGCCCTTTCAATATTGGCTTCACACACAGCATGTGTCTTTATTTTATCAAAGGCTTTCATTTGAGTAGGGGCTAAAGACTTCTTTAGACCATTCTCCTTTAACCTTTTCAGATCTTAATGCTTCCAGCTTTCTGAAAAGGCTTTCTGACTGTTTCTCCTATGTCTTCCTTCCAAACATCTTCTGATCATTTTGCTGCCCTTTGAACTGTTTCTGGGTCGTGGTCTTGTGCCCAAAATCTCATTTTGGTAGGGAGCACATGTAGAAACTGTTCTAAAATTACTTCCTCTCCCAATTTTTCTTTGCTTCTTTCTTCTAGCCTCAACTATTTCCTACCTAGGTCTTCCAATCTTCCCTACGATATATGAATCCCTTCCTGTTCGTCATCTGTGTAGCTCCTAATCCTCTGCCTGTAGGTGTAAGGAGTTACATGATACATGTATAGGATTACCTCTTTAATATGACAATCTATTACTCCCAGGGGTTATTATGTAAACAATTGCCTCCAGACAAATTGGTTCTAAACTGGGAAACCTTCAGTTGCTGAAATTTTCTTAATATACATTGTATATCTACAGCTTATTTTAATAAGGGAATATTTATTTATTTCATGCCTTTATTATTTTTACAAATAACTCAAAGTGGCAAACATATACAATATACCTTCCTCCCAGGGGTGGGATTCTACCAGTTCGCACCTATTCACTAGAACCGGTTGTTAATATTCTAAGCAGTTCGGAGAACCAGTTTAGAACAAATTACTGGCCTAATCCTGTAAGGAAGGCAGGAAGGAAACATTCTGGTGTTGCTTACAGAAACTGCTTCTCTGTTAACCCTTATTACGTTCTTGGCAGGACTAGACTTCCTGTCTCAGGAACCTCTCTGGAGTTTTTCCCCCCTCCTTTGCTGGTACTTTGCTTGTGTGGAGTGACCATTCAAAGTTAAAATGGCACTGAAAAAAGTGACTTATGACCATTTTTCACACTTACGACTGTTGCAGCATCCCCACAGTCATGAGAGGCCAGGCGAGGAGATGCGTGCCTCGATGTGAGTGATATGGAGTTGGCCACGCCCAGCCAATAACATGACCACCAAGCCATGCCCACCCAGTCACATGACCACCAAGCCATGCCCACCAACTAAGCCACACTCACAGAACCGGTTGTTAAAAAATTTGAATCCCACCCTTGATTACTCCCTTAGTTGAAAGACTGTTAAAAGCCCTTAGAGCATTTCCTGATAAGCATGGGGCTACTAATCTGGCCACCCATTCATTCATAGTCCATTTATGAGAGTTAGTAACTCTTTCAAATGTGGCAAAGGTTTCTATATCTTCTTCTGTTAACCCAGGGATTTTGAGATCTTTGGAACCATCTCTCCTCTATTCTGAAAACCCTAGAGATGAATGGTCCCCCGTCTCCTGGTGACTGGAGGCACTTCCCTCCTTGCCTCCCTTTCACTCTTCCCATTCAAGCCTAAATTTCCACTTTCCCTTCAAAAGCTTTCTTTTTAAAAGGGCCTTTTCATTTGCTGTTGCCTCAACATTCCTGTAATGATACTGGAGGTTCGTCACTTTTCTGCCTGGTCTGCCTTTTCTTTTACTAGGGTAGATACCTGTCTCTACCAAAGTAATAGTATCTTTTTAGGGAGAACATATCTGCCCTTTCTACTTTTTCCATTCCTGTTTGTGTCAGCTTTGGAAGCCATATTGTCACCGGACGATTCCACACTGGCCCTTTCTTAAGCCTGGGAAAGTGGGAGAGGGGAATTTCTTGGGGTGTATGTGGTTAGACATAATAGCATCCTTCTTCTAAGTTAAGGTCATGTTGTTTTGCACTTGGGTGAGGGGGACGTCTCAGGTTGGGACGGACAGTGATTGGGGCATATGATGTGATGATGGGTGCGGGGGTGGATTTGTAGTTTTTACTTATTGCAAGGAAACCCAGAACTTTCCGCTTCGGGATTCCCCAGATGTGCCAGTTTACTATCCAGATAAAACAGAACTTTTGAGAAGATGTCTGTCTTGGATTTATTTGTTGGAGTGGAGGTTTTCTGGAATGCTGACTGATTGTATAGGCTCTAGTGAGAGGTCCAGTTCCTGCAGCCAGGATTGTTGGCTGTTGCCTATAAGGTCTGAACTCTGCAAGAGCCAAACTCACTTCCTTTTGCAGCTAAGGTTTAAATATCCCATCCCACGTCTTTTGGGATATCCCACCACTGCCACCACTTTGTCATAGGATTTTTAAAAAACTATACACAATTAGATGTGCTCAAGACACAAAAGAGCCAACAACAGCACAAGTCCCTAGACAGCGCACACAAGCACTCACCTATTATCACAGTCACTACTCACTCTTCCCCATTCCTATTACTGCTGCTACTCCTACTCATTGTGAGTATTGCTATTGGAAATATCCCTTTCTGGCTACAGCTGCTTCTTTACTTCCACACACAAACACTTCTTGCCCCTCAGCTGTTTCACAGCAGTTGCTTTTATAGGCAAGTGACTACAAGTTTGCAGTCTATAAATCACAGCAAATGTAGCAGATTGTCCTTTCTTAATCTTACTGATTGTGCAGGACTTTATTGGGGGAAATGATCTCTCAAGTATCTGAGACTGTTTACATGCCCAAGGTAAACCTGGTTTGCTTGTTAATTGTTAGCCAGTGCACTTGCTTCAACAGAGTGTAACATGCATGCCAGATATTCTTCATAGAATGCTTCTGCTGAATTCTATTGCTGATAAGTGCTCCATTACACTTCATGTAGATATTATAGTGCACTGGCATCTCAGTAGTCACGGAGCAAAAGCATCGTCAATAAAGTCTCTTCTCTGAAAATGTCCTTTCAAGTAGGATTGGAATCCATCGAGCATAGTTCTTTAACAATTCCCAACTCACAGGAAATAGTGTAGTATACACTATCAAAAGCTGTTGAGATGCAAAACAAATCAGTAGAGTAAAATTACCCTCCTTTCTCTCTAACAATAAGTCATCTATCAGGTTAGCCAGTCCCAAGCCAGGTCATAACCCAGATTGGAAAAAAATGTCTTCCAAAAGACTCAAAGCTATGCATCATTTATTCAGCTTCATGATCAATCTTAACATTTTTGTGGATCCAAGAGCTGCAGTTGGTGGAATGATAATACAAAGGTGGTAAGAACATTTTTTTCTGTTCTTTTTCAGTAACTATTAGGTTTTCTTTCAAAACAAAACATGAAACTACAATAACAAATATGTATCTTTTTAAAAAATGAAGTTTATTTTCAGACCAGAATTTTCATGCATCAACTTCTTCAAAACGATGGGAAAATAAATCACCGGTGTTCACTAGAAGTAACATTTATTTATAAAATTTGGAGCTGATCTTGGAGCTGATCTTGAGGTGCAAAAAGGTGAGCTTACTGGGTTTAGCGGGTTTAGCAACACACATTCCCTGATCAGAAAGGCAAGCCCACTTAGGTATGGTAAGAATTCCCCTTAAGAAAACTTTGGAGCTGTTTCTAGCGGGTCTTCCAGAATAAAAGCTAAGTCATCAGCAAAAGCTTGTAGTTTGAATTCTTCCTTTTTAATTTTCATTCCTTTTATGCTTTTATCATCCCTAATATTTCTATTCAACACTTCCAAAGTCAACACAAATAGCAAAGGAGATAGGGGACACTTGTGTTGTGCCTTTTCTTATATTAATAAAATCTGTAAGTTCTCCCTCCATCATTACCTTTGCTGTCTGTTTATTGTATATGGCTTCTATTGCTTGAATAAATTTTTTGGCAAAACCCATCTGTTCCAATAGTAATAACATAAATCTCCAGTTCATGTTATCAAATGCCTTGTGAGCATCTAGNCTCTGATTTGTCTCTTTGGCAGAAATCCATTTTGATCTGGATGGATAAAATTATTTAAATATTTTTTAAGTCTTTCTGCTAAAATTGAAGCAAAAATTTTATAGTCTGCATTCAATAAAGAAATGGGTCTATACTTTGTAATTTGCAGTGGGTCAGCCTCTTCTTTTGGAATAAGTGTAATATAAGCCTCTGACCATGTTTTGGGTATCATCTTCTTT
>BHEV01024165.1:0-17550 GCA_004319985.1 Emydocephalus ijimae | reverse complement strand
GTTAAAGTGTCTGTAACGTTAACTGTAAGAATGTAATTAAGGGAGTGGTTGTAAAAGCACCATAAAAGAAGCAAGGCACGGAAGCTTGCTCTCTTCTGGCTTTATGATCCCTAATTACTGGATGGATTGAAGACTGCGTTTTTCCCTACTGGAACGGGAGAGAAAAAGGACTGTTGATTTATCAACTGTGAGAGGACTGATTTATTGTAAGTGAACTGACATTGGATATTCTACACGGACTTTGCTAATTGAATATCCTTGAATGGACTGACTAAAACGGACTGAAACATGACTAATGGACTGTTATTTTGACAATGCTATAAACTCTAAATGGAATAAACTATATTTTTGATAGCACAAGCGTATCTGTTATTTTTACTGCATGTTAACTAACATACAAACTTATCTCACACATTTATCTGTATGCCTATCTGACTAACGCTGCACATTCTGTTTTAGCTTGTCTCCTTAACCCTGGTTGGGGAACACAGGCTTAACAAGTAACACAATTTCTGCTTTACCCGTTGGCTTTGTTTATCAGAAGATTGAAAAGGGTGATCCCATGATCCTGGAACACTGCAACCATCATAAATGTGGGTCAGTTGCCAACTGCCTGAATCTTGAGCACAAAATGGGAGTCATTAGAACTCTACACACTGAGATGAAGGCTTGCCTACCAACAAAGATGGGAAAGAAAAAGAATACATCAAGGAAACCCTCAGAACATGTGGCTTTTCCAAGTGGGCCTTCATGAAATCTCAAAAAATACCCTACAGGAACTTCTCTGTAACAGACAACACAAAGAACAATAAACAAACCAATGCTGGCAATCCATACAGGAATTCCATATATTTCAGGAATATCAGAAGAGCTTAGGAGGATCTTCAGCCAAAACAACATATGTGCACACTTCAAACCCAAAAATATACTAAGGAAGAAGCTTGTCCACCCCAAAGATAAAACACCCAGGCACAAACTGAGCAACATGGTATATGAAGTACAGTGCAGAGAGCCATGAGCAGATCTATACATTGGGAAAAAATCCAATCACTTCATAAACGCCTGGCACAGCATAGAAGAACAAACTCGTCAGGAGTAGATTCAGTAGTCCATCTGCATTTAAAAGCCACTTTTTGAAGACAGCAAAGTCCACATTTTGGACAGAGAGAAGCGCTGGTTTGAAAGAGGGGTCAACAAGGCCATCTATGTCAAAATTGAACAGCCCTCTCTCAACAGAGGTGGAGGGATATGACATCATCTATCTCCAGTCTACAACACAGTTGTAGACTGTATTTCAAGAAGACTCCACACCCATTTGCACCACTCAAGTGACCCTGATGACATAGATAAACCTCCAGGTGGCCTCAATGACTCTCTAAAAGAATGCAAATGACCAGCTGTCTGCAAGGAGTATAAATCCTTCCATTCCCCACCATCCAGCAGAGCTGAAGAAGCTTCTTGGGTGAGAAGCAAAATGTCTTCAAAGAAAACCCAATAAGCCCAGTTGCCTCTTGAAAAAGCATCTTTGGAACAACCATGATTTGGATGACTGAGAATCTCCATAGACACTTGAGGAATAAAGCATACATATTAACAATACATATCATTATATCAATGATAAAACATTTTATACCAACTTTATCCAAATATAAAAGTCAGGGAACTCCCATTCCAAGTCCCATTGTGATATTTTATTGTTATAGCACAAATAAAGGAAATAATTTGTGCTTATATTTTTAGTAGACAACTGTTTTATGTTAACAGACATATACACTCACCCCCCAAAAACTGAGGGGCTGATCGATTTATTTTCCAAAGCATCAGGAGTCACTCTGTCTCAGCCCTGGGAATCAGGCAAGGGTGAGCCACTTCTGAAATCTTGCCAAAATATGAATTGTAGGAATTTATCCATGTAGTCTCCAGGACTCAACATTGATTTGATAACACACAAACATACACACAAACAAACTCATAGTGACAATTCCAGTCTCTTTCAACCCCTCCCTCATCTTAGATAATTGCTAAAATTAATCAGTGCTTTGTTATGTTAACTCTTTCTTTAGACAGTTGTGCTTTATTTTCATTTCTAAATTAAAGACAAGGAGAAAAAGAAGGAAAAATAATTCTTTTTCTTAAGCTGGTTGGAAAGTCAGCACATTGGGCATACTCCTTCAGGGTGTTACACCTGGTCTCTAACCTGGATGCAAAGTACAATCTAATTTCAATCAAATCAACTTACTGTACCACAGTGTATACATGCATAAGAAGAATCTGCCATCTTCAAGAAAGTAATTTTGTATCTTGGAACAGAATAAGGCTCTAGAGAAATCAAAGCATTTCTGTCTCATCATCAATTACACTAATTATTCTTGCTTTCCTTCTGCAAAGTAAAGCACATTGTAGTCTGCTGTATGTTGCAAAACAAAATTACACCATTTTTTAAAATAAGTTAATGTGGGTCTACATTCAATACAGAATTTTACAATAGGAAAGCTGGACATCAGACCATAGTTTGAAAATGTGGGTTTCTGAATCTTTCTCTTTCATAATTGTGATATCTTATTTTAATTAGAACAATTCTTACCTGTAGGTCTTACCAGTTCAACCTGAAGCATAGATGAGAAAGACTAAAATAATAAAAAATACCAAAATAAATCAAAAGCAATGTAAATAATAAAGCCACAAAGGACAGATAACATTTCACAAGCAAAATTAATGCCAACTGCGTTCAAGCTGACTAATTCAAACTAATGTGAACATAGCACTTTTCTAAAGGTATAATTACTAGTAGTAATGCATTTGATTGTACCAGTGACCTATGCAACTTCCTGCTTAGGAACGGAGTAAAATCAGGGGTGTCAAACTCGATTTCATTGAGGGCTTGTGTTTGACCTTGCGGATGGATGGGCATGACCAGGATGGGAGTGGCCAGGATGGGAGTGGCCAGGATGGGCGTGGCCATCTTGACATCACTCATGTCAAGGGGCACTTGTGGTGGCCTGGACAGGGCTGGCGGGGATCCTCCTGCAGCCCTCTGCAAGTGAAAATGGAGTCTGGGAGGGCCGCACGCTCGCAGAGGCACCGTGGGCTGGTCCTTCACTATTTCCAGGATGGCCCCACAGGCCAGATAGAAGCACCCCGTGGTCCAAATGCGGCCCACAGGACTTGAGTTTGATACCCCTGATCTAGATAAAAGCCACCCTCCAACTACAGCTACCTGCCAATGCAAAAATTTGGCAGAACCTATCTGGCAAGGATAGAATGACAGGCATTATTTTGAAAAAAAAAAATGGTTTGTTTGGTTGTAGCTTTTGTGAGACCCCCAGGTATACAAATGTAATTCTATTTCTACATTTTTCTTGTAACATCATCCACGATTATTCTATTCCATTTCTGTAGAAATCTGCAACAGATTTATTAATATTAACAATGTAGGATTTTTGAGAACTTTCAAAGGCCTTCAAGTTCTTCTTTCTACTGAGGGGAAGCATTCAAAAGTTTATTTTATTTGTCTTACTATGCTAGAGAATGGAATACAGTGCCTTGGGTGTCTTTCAAAAAAATGCCTCCTTAAATTAAAAAGAAAAACTGAGAAATAAAATTATTTTTTTATTATTATTTTCTTCCTCCTGCCTACATGTTCTTTTGTTAATCCTAGAACAAATCAGGAACAGATGAAAATTAATTGTTTTGGAATAAAGTCACACTCTTTCCAAGCAACACTTATATTTGGCTTCTGTGAGAAGTCTTATTGCTCTGGGCAGTAAAAAATTTGATACAATGGTATTGTGTTACTTACAATGTAACCAAAATAATATTTTGCATGAAATGCTGACATCACCAGCTGGAGCCTAGCCAAACTGCATCTTACTTTGTGTTGTATATGTTGTCTTGTCTTGTCTTTCAAGTAAAGGGGCCCTGAATGACAAACAACTACTCCTTCTACTCTTGCCCCATCCTAAAACTGGTAAAATGTGCTAAAAATCACTACTTTGAGTTTCTTCTCTTATTTAATTTTCTGCTACCACTTTGAATAAAAAGGGGGGAAAACAACAGTTTCAGTATTATGGATAAATATCACATAAGCCACCTGAGAAGGTACACAAAAATAATACAATGAACATATTATTTATAAGTTGCAATTATACACAAGTATATCACTGTAAATATTTTGGATATTTAAGTAACTAGGTTAAGTAACATTTAAGTAACTAGGAAGCTCTGCATTAAACCTGGCGGCTTTGCATATAAAGGGGGATTTTGACTGGAGACATGGTATTTGTTTTATAGCCAGTTCTGTATCTTTTCTTTAAACAGGAGACTCTAAGCAAGAAAACTGGCTCAATGTTTTTGAATGAGAAATGGGTGAGAGTAGAATGAGTTGCATTTTGGAAGAAACTAACCCTGTTTTCTTTTTCTTTCTTTCTTTTATTTCTTAGGTGAACATCTGTGTCCTTCTTTCAAGGGAATAACAGTGTAAGGCTTGGCCATTACAACTGCAGCACAAGCTCACCATTTATAAAAGTTCTCTGTTTAAGTATAGAAGAGAACGTAACCAAGCAGGTAGAAATGGGTTTTAAAAGATTTCATATTTCCATGGTATTGTTTGACAACAATATTCAAAAGCCTCTCTTTTAGCGCCAAAAAGAAGAAAGGAAAAGTTGTGCTTATTTGAAAGAGGAAAGTATTACACCCATATCCTCTAATTAATTTCTATTTAAACTTAGGAATAACAGACAATATTGTGCATTGTGTGATTTTTTAAAATATATGCCTTATTCTATCTGTTAAGTTCCGCGCATGGGCGCTAAGAATGGAGACGAGCTGGTGAAACAGTGAACTTCAAAACTCTTTATTAACATGGTGTAACAGCTCAGCTCAATGGCCGCAACGGCCCCCTTTATATAGGCAAGCTATTGAGTATTTAACCAATGAAAACACAGGGAGCGCTAGCTCCATTAACCAATGGGAGAGGCTCGTTAATAGCCAATCAGATTCTCCTGAATGGACCAATCCGATGTCGCTATTAACGGCCAATCAGAAGTGCAGGGCCAGAACCCTGCACTTTACTTCAAGCTCTCAATAATTTTTATCAAGCACATTTATTAATTCACAACACTATCATCCAGGGAACTGAAACTTTTGCATTTCTAATGAAAATAAACATTAAAAATAGGAGTTGAAAATAACCTTCTGAAATCCATCAGAAGCACATTTCTGTTTTGGAACATTAAAAGTGCTTAGAAGTAGCATCAAAAGACAGAGCAGGAAAATAGATGATTTTATTTAGTTGCAGAAAATACTGTTCTGATATTTTGCTTTAAAAATTTTTGATAAGCATTCTGATTAAAAAAACAAATAAAATTATTGCATTATTCTCACTCCACAAATATAATATTCTAATCAACATATACATGACACAGTGTGAATGTCATACATTTTATTACATCTAAAAAAAAGTAAAATCATGTTAGGAACCATATGCCAAGTCTTGGACTTCTGGGTAAGGAAAATGGTGAACTAAATGTCTCCAAAAGAGTGGAGAAGATGCTGCAGCAATGACTGATGGACCAACAAGCAAGCTGCCTTCAACAGATCCTCTCTGGACAAGGAGAAGAAAGACTGCCCACTTGTGGTCTAAATGGCAACTCCTCGCAAGAAGACCATAGGACAGCAATTGAAATGTGGGGCCCAGGAGTTAAGGAAACCATGGTGGAACTTTTAAGGACACTGGGCTTGTCCACCTCACTTTCTAATAACTTTTTATTTTATGTTTATTTTTTTAGTTAAAAAAGATATTCCAAAGAACAAATTTGAAAAACTACTTGATGAATAAAATTTCATCCTAAAGTAGAAGGAAGGCTAACTAACAGTTTCGAGAATTTAAAACAAATGCCAAAAAACTAAATTTAATTTAAGAAAGTTTTAAATGGATTATTGAACCAGACAAGTTTAGAATACCAGGACTTTTGCTGAGACTTTTGCAAAATTGAGTAAACCAAACAATATGTTGGTGGGAACACAACTTGTTTAGTCTATTTGTGTTACAAAAATGTCCCATCTCTACCCCATCTAAGCATTGGTTCTTTTATCTACTTGTTAATTTTAATATTTTAATTTCAGTATCTAATGTTTTAAATGTTCTTAATCATATAATTGTTTTATACTGTTATGCATGGAGTTGTAAGTCACTGAGAGTCACTTGATGGTGAGATGGGCAGTGTATAAATTTAATAAATAAAAAATAAATTAGGAAAGAGATCAGTGGCTGAAAGTTTGTGTACATTTAATAAATAAAAAATAAATTAGGAAAGAGATCAGTGGCTGAAAGTTGAAAATAAAACAACAAAGACGCATGAGTCTTTGTGAAAAATAGAAATGGGACATTAGAGTTTACTAATATTCCAGGAAAGAAAAAGAAAAGTAAAATTTATAAAATAACAGACAAAGGTATGATACTTGAGGCATTTCACAATATTTTTGAAGAGTTGGGAAGGAAATCTACAACTAAACCGATAACAATAATTTCTGCATCTGAAAATGTATTTTTTTTCACAGAAGATTATAAAGAAGAAGTGAAAGTTGTGATGAATAACAATATGAGAAAATTTATGGACAAAGTGCCCACAAATCCTAGCTGATGTACAAATATTGAAGAATAAAGAAAATGTGAATTATAAAACACAGATGGCAGAAATCATGAAATGGAGAAAGGAAGCTTAAATAGAGATTTAATCCTATGACAGCTCGATTAAATAAAAATATTGTCAAAAGCAGAAGAAAGAAATATAAAAGTTGTCCTCAGGATTAAAAAAAAAATTTTTTTTATAAAATTCTGGAAATCCTTTATCGACTTTTTGCCAAGACTTGGACAGAAATAATAAGGACCAGAAGACAGTGGTGGTAACAGATGTAGTGGTATCAAATGACAGCAACACCAGGAATAAAGAGAAGTAAGCTATTACCTCCTGCTATGTGCATTTGTTTTTCCAAACTGTGTTTAGATATCTTTTCCATGTGAGATCAGGGGAGGGAAATAAGGGCGTGATCTTTTTTTTTACTTTATGAGTTATCCCTATGAAATAGTTTCCTATCAGAGTTTCAGATGAAGTCTTTCCATGATGGAAATCAGAAGCGTAGTCACACCTGATCTCTTTCGCAGAAATTGATATGAAATTACTCAGATTACTGCTTGGAGAGTGGCTGCCACAGATCCCAGGAACAAAATCAAAACTCTCTGTCCAGGCTGCTGCCTGTCTGCCTGTCTCTTTCTTTCTTTCTTTCTTTCTTTCTTTCTTTCTTTCTTTCTTTCTTTCTTTCTTTCTTTCTTTCTTTCTTTCTTTCTTTCTTTCTTTCTTTCTTTCTTCCTTCCTTCCTTTCTATCTATCTATCTATCTATCTATCTATCTATCTATCTATCTATCTATCTATCTATCTATCTATGCATGCTATCTGTCTGTCTGTCTGTCTGTCTGTCTGCCTGTCTGTCATCTATCTATCATCTATGTATCTATGTTCCTTAGTTGGGTAATGAAACTCCGCAAGCAAACAACCAAAAACTCAACAATTCAACCCCTGTCGTACAAATATGCTTTTCTATCAGAAGTATCTCTCTTCCAAAACTTTCATGCTGTCCAGAAAATATGGAACTGACCTTTTAACCAAATAATATTAGGTGCATCTCTAATTTGTATGAGTCACTGCAGAGGGCTTGTCCTTTTTTAATGCAAAATAGTTTCCTTCCAAAGGGAGCTATCAAGATCCTCAAATCACAAGAATCAGGCCTTCCCCATCAGAGCCCTTGAATTTAAATCCTCTGAAAGGCAGCCTCAGAGGACTTCCAGTGGCAGGACAGGGGCGTGTAGAGGTAGAGAAGACCGCTGCGGTCCTCGGATACCTTCTCTAGTGCCTGGAACGATCCCCGGGGGATACACGAACCCCGGAGAGGTTCGTGTCAGCAATGGAGACTCTCAAGTTACAGAGTGGGGGTAGGCAACCCCCTGGCAATGAAGAGAAGAGCTCCTGAGCCCAGCGCGGAAGAGCTAGCTGCCAGTCTATGGCAGCTCCAAAGTCCGGTCTGCCACCGATGTGACTAAGCAAGATAGTGACAGCCTGCAAGATCGAAGCAGTTAAAGGTGCTGAAAGATCATAGTACAATATTGAAGAGTGAAGAATGACAGTGGTGTGAGAGATTTCTCTGCCTGGTTATGAGTAGCACTTGGTGGAAGCCGGAGAGAAAAGCGGCCAGAAAAGCAGCTTGAAAAACAAAAGTGCGATAAAAGCGAGCGGAAAGGTGTGAGCGTTAGAACAAAAGTGTGGACTATAGCTTTGGAAGGGGAAACCCCCGGGAGAGAGGAAGAACATCAGAAAATAGGAGATTGGAGGATTGGAATGTGTGAGTGATTTGGTATTTGGGACTAACTTTTTGAGAACACCTGAGAAGGAGGAGGCGACAGGGGAGGAAGAACTGTGGCACAGAAAATGTCTTATGAACTCTCTGAACTGAGCGCAATAAGATTACTGGCTCTATTTAGTTCTGTTGGGAAGACAGATCATTAAGCGATTAACAAGAGATGACTATTGGATTTTGGAGGGGACAATAGGTGAAGGAGATTTATACATTGAACCTAAAACCAGGAAGGGGAAGGAAGGAAAAAGAGGGAAGAGGAAGTGTCCAACGGAAGGCTGGGAAGGATTGACTTCTTACTGAGATTAGTCAGCGATTAGTCAGCACTTCATACCATTCGCCTCCTGGAGTGCTGGGGAGAAACGCAAAACTGAAACCTAAAGCTTGAAGATTGACTATAAAATTTACTTTTATTTCTTTTTTTTTTTTATCTTTTCACCACTTTATTTGTTGGAATTTCTATTTGGTATTAATATAATATTATTATTATGGCACCATTTTTATAATTTGAAACTCCAGTTTCTTGCTTATTGACCCCCTGAAATTAAGGTAAACCTTTCTCTCTTCTCTTTTCTCTTCTCCCATTTTTTTCAGCTTCTCCCCTTCCTATCTTAACTGCTTAATAACTCCTTAACTCCTGAATAAGTTTGATCAACTTACCTTCTTAAAGGGGAAAAAAGGGGTATATTGTTCTTATAGATCCCAGGGGCAATTGATTTGATTGTTTTAAATAGTAACAACAAAGAGTGAAAATAGTGCTGATTCAGACAAATTAGAATACTTAAGTTTATTCCTAAAGTAGTAATTGGGTTGGATTTGATGTATTATTGGTGATTACTATTGATATTCGGTATATAAATTTATTATAAAGATTATTATATATTATTAGATAACCTTCTACATATATTCTTTAATATAGGTGTATAGGCTGCCTATCTATATATTTGATTGAAGTATTAGGTTAGAATTTTTATATTAGGAGTTAAACACTGAATGGTGATCTGGGACAACATTTCCAATATACTGCAACAGCAAAAATAAATATTAAGAGAGATGACCTCCACGACAACTATGCCTTTGAAATCAGGAAGGAAGACAACCCCAACTCTAATGACCACTTTAACGTCTGCCTCACCAACAATCCAAAAAACCATTGAAGACTCTCTAATGGGGGAAAAACAGCCCAATGCCTCTAACGTTAATA
Source organism: Emydocephalus ijimae (assembly GCA_004319985.1). NCBI lineage: Eukaryota > Metazoa > Chordata > Lepidosauria > Squamata > Elapidae > Emydocephalus > Emydocephalus ijimae. The sequence goes on along the minus strand of BHEV01024165.1, from coordinate 7,939 downwards.
TATAAGCTACCTTACTATCCTTGCAAGAAGCAATGTCTAAGATGCAAGAAATAATGATTAAGAACCATAACGAAACCAGAGCAGACATTAGCGAATTAAAAGATGAGATGGGAAAGCTTAAAGTGGAAATGAAAGCAGACTTACTTAAAGTGGAGGATAAGATAGGGTCCTTACAACAGGCTATGGAGAAAAATGAAGTTAAGATAAGAGAAATAGAGAGTAGGATAGAACGGATGGAGACAAATTTTGAAAGGATAGAGGAGAAATTTAGAAATGCATCTAGAGAAACCGAAGACTCTCTGATCCATCTCGAAATGGATAAAGCAGTGGCATATTTAAGGTTTCAAAATGTGGCAGAAGCGAAAAATGAAGAACTAGAACAATTAATGGCAGAATTATTGGCTGATTGGTTAGGGAAAGAAAAAGATGATTTAATGAAAGAATTTGACGAGATGTATAGGGTCAGCACAAGTTATGCTAGACATCACAACTGCCCGAGAGAAATTCATATTCGTTTCACTAGGAGATGTGTCAGAGACCTAATTTTTAAAATGTCCAGAAAAGAAACAATAACATATAGAGGTAAAGAGATTATGATCCTAAAACAAATCCCAAAGAAACTGAGGGTCATAAGACAGGATTATAAATTTTTGGCCAATTATTTAAATAAAAAAGAAATCCCCTTTAAATGGTTAATCCCGGAAGGGATGTTAATAACTTGGAAAGAGAGAAAAATTAAAATAGACTCTATAGAACAGGCCCAAGACTTTTATGATCAGCTAATAGGCACGGATGACCAGTACACCAAGGAGGAAACTAAAAGGAAACCACAGGATGAATGTAACCACCATAGAAATAAAAAAGGACTTCCTCAAAATTTAGGAAAGGATAAACCACAACCAGGGAGAGAAGAAACAATCTCACATCAACAGCAAGAAGAAAACCGAATTATCACTGGACAAAGATCTAAACAGACCTAGATAAATGGAGACGGGGAAGAAACTCCTCTCCATTAATATAAATGGTTTAAATTCAACACCTAAAAGGAAAAGAATATTAATTAAATTAATTAGACAAAACGCCGACATAATATGCCTACAAGAAACACACATTAGGAAAAAGGATGAAAGATATTTAATTTGCCCGAAACTTGGAAAACTTTTTACAGCATCAGCAGACAAACATAAAAAGAAAGGAATAGCAATATATGTGAAAGATGATGTAAAAGCAGAACTAATCTGGTCGGACCCGGAAGGAAGAACTCTGGTTATTCAAATTTGGATTAAACATATTACATTTTTACTAGTAGCAATTTACGCGCCAAATGAAGAACAAGGGAAATTTTTTAAAGATCTTCATCAGAAAATAATAGGTTTTAAAAAAAGGAATGTTTGCATGATATGTGACTTCAACGCCATTGCGGACCATCAAAAAGACCATAGTAATGTGAATAAGAACAAGAAAGGGAAAAGAGAATTTTCTAAGCCCTGTAAGGACATGATGAAAGAATTAAATTTAATAGACTTATGGAGAAAACTAAACCCAGAAGAGAAACAGTTTACATATTATTCCAATCCACACAAAATTTGGACCAGAATAGATATGGCCTGGATGGATGGGGAATTGCCCAATGAAATAAAAGAAATTAAAATCCTCCCAAAAAATGGGCCGACCACAACCCAATACAACTAATTTGGAGAGATAGGAGAAAAACAAAGTAAAGATGGACACTAAATACCCAGTTAATAAACGAAGAAGAGTACATCCATAAGCTGCAAGAGGAATTAAATTACTTTCTAAAAGAAAATAATAATGAAGCAACCACGAAACAAAATATTTGGGATACAATGAAGGCAATTATAAAAGGAATAACAATCTCTTATAACGCCATGAGAAACAAAAGAATACATGCCCAACAAAATAAATTCCAACAACAAATTAACGAATTAGAAATACAACTACAAAAATCCCCTAAAAATTAGAGAACACAAAATCAGTTAATAACAATTAAACATAAGTTGAACTTACTTGAACAAGATAAAATAGAGCTTAACTTGAAAAGGTCCAAACAAAATTATTTTGAGCATGCAAATAAACCAGGAAGATGGTTATCCCATAAACTTAAAAAAGTGAAAGAAAAGAGATTGATACATCAACTAATGGATGAAAAAGGCATCTTACAACATGAGATAGAGAAGAAAAAGGATATCAACTATTTTCAAAGATTATATAAAAAGGAGGAAGTTAAGGAAGATAAAATAAGAACTTATTTAGAGGAGATGAATGATAAGGTAATTGGGGAGGAATGGATAGAATTATTGAATAAAGATATTATATGGTCTGAATTGAAGTCAGCAACAGAAAATCAAAGTAATAACAAATCCCCAGGACCAGATGGGATTCCAGTAGAATTATATAAAGCAACAGTGGAACTAGTACGACCACTGATGTTGGAAGTGTTTAATGAGGTACTTCTGGCAGCCAAGATGCCAGACTCGTGGAGTGGGGCACTGATTTCACTTATCCCGAAGGAGGATGCAGATCATAGATACATTAACAACTATAGACCGATTTCACTTTTAAATGCCGACTATAAATTATTTACTTCTATCATAGCTAATAGAGTAAAACAAGCTTTAAATCCACATATTCACAAAGATCAAAATGGATTTCTTCCGTTCTGACAAATAAAGAACAATTTAAGAACCGTTATCGATGTCCTAGAATATTATGAAGCCCACCCGGAGAAACAATCCGCACTCATGTTTTTAGATGCTGAGAAAGCATTTGATAACTTAAATTGGCACTTCTTAATTCAAAAAACTTACAATATGAGCCTTGGCACCAAATTTGAAAACATTATAACAACAATTTACAATACACAACAGGCAAATATACTAATTAATGGTGAACAAACAGATCCAATAAATATAGAAAAAAGTGTTAGACAGGGCTGCCCCCTCTCACCTCTTCTTTTCATTTTTGCCCTAGAATCACTTTTAACATGGGTTAGACAAAATTCTGAAATTAGAGGAGTGAAGGTCAAACGAGAAGAATATAAACTACAAGCGTTTGCTGACGATATGGTTTTCTTTTTGGAGGAACCTATGGAAAAAGGATAAAATCTAATAAAAGAATTAGAACGATTTGGTGCAGTGGCAGGATTAAAAATTAATAGGAAAAAAATGAAATTAATGACCAAAAACTTTACAGAAAACCAGAAGGAAGAATTAGAAGCAATGATGGGGATACAGATAACAAAAAGGGTCAAATATTTAGGAATATGGTTAACACCACAAAATAAATCACTAAAAGAGAACAACTATGATAAATTACTTCAATAATCAAAGAAAGATTTAGAATCCTGGAATAAACTGCAGCTCTCCCTATTGGGCAGGATTGCCTCGATTAAAATGAGCATATTACCAAAATTTCTTTATTTATTCCAGACAATTCCAATTAAGTTGCCAAAAAGTTTTTTTGAAGAATTAAATAAGATTACACTTAAATTTATTTGGCAGGGGAAAAAAGCCAGGATCAATGTAAAGGCCTTACAGGATGCGAAAAGTAAAGGANATACAGATAACAAAAAGGGTCAAATATTTAGGAATATGGTTAACACCACAAAATAAATCACTAAAAGAGAACAACTATGATAAATTACTTCAATAATCAAAGAAAGATTTAGAATCCTGGAATAAACTGCAGCTCTCCCTATTGGGCAGGATTGCCTCGATTAAAATGAGCATATTACCAAAATTTCTTTATTTATTCCAGACAATTCCAATTAAGTTGCCAAAAAGTTTTTTTGAAGAATTAAATAAGATTACACTTAAATTTATTTGGCAGGGGAAAAAAGCCAGGATCAATGTAAAGGCCTTACAGGATGCGAAAAGTAAAGGAGGTCTAGCTCTTCCAAATTGGGAATTATATTATTTGGCAGCTATCCTATTATGGTTAAAAGACTGGGTGAACTTATCTAATAAAAGAATTTTAGCATTAGAAGGGCATGATCTCCAGAGAGGGTGGCATGCCTTCTTATGGGAAGCGGGGAAATCCAAGCAGTCTTACTTTCACAGACACCTCATTAGGGGTTCATTATTAATCAATTGGAAAAAAATATGTAAAAAACACTATTTAAAAATTCTGATGTGGCTATCAACAGTGGAGGCAATGGTACATCCCAATAATTTGGACATAACAAAAATGATTAAATATAAAGATTTATTAGATCCGCAAGGAAAATTAAAAACTCGACAAGAATTACAGGAACAGGGATTTAAAATTGATCAATGGCTATATATTCAAATCCATAGCAGATACAAACAAGATATCAAAGACTTTGGAATTTATGACAAATTGCAGTATTTAGACAAAAGTTTACTAGGATCAAACAAAAAAAACATATCTAAATTCTATAAATATTTATTGGAAGTAGAATTAGAACAAGAGATAGTCAAAGGGAACATGATAGCCTGGAGTAGGAATGTCGGAAGAAGTATCACACTATCAGAATGGGAAAAAAAATTGGAACAGAAATATCAAAATCGGCAGCATATAAAGAAAATACATATAAAATGTTTTATAGATGGCACTTGCCCCCTTCGAGGTTGGCAAAATGAACCCAAACACGAGTCCAAAATTCTGGAAATGTAAAAGCGTAGAAGGAACCTTTTTTCACATGTGGTAGTCTTGCAAGGAAATCCAGAAATATTGGCAAAAAAATAGAAAATGGTTGGAGAAGATAACCAAAGAACAAATTGAATACAAACCAGAGTTCTTCCTACTTGGGATTTCTGATAAACATTTACCCCAAAAGATGAAATATGTAACAATTCATATCCTAATGGCGGCCAGATTAGTGCTCGCCCAGTGTTGGAAATCACCTTATGCACCTACAGAACAATGGTTATCCAGAAAATATGTGATTGTGCAGAAATGGACAAATTAACTATAGCACTTAAAAATAAAGAGTCTTCAACATTTTACGAGAATTGGAACTCTTGGTACAATTGGTTAGCCCAGAGATAAACTGCTTAAAAGACAATGGGTGATTTAAGCATAGTTATCGATAAGATGTGTGTATTCAAATTAAGGTAGGAGAATTGGATCTTGCAGACTGTCAAAAAGAATATTGTCTGTTTTTAAATGCATCCCTTTCATTTCTTTTTTCTCTCTCTTTGTTTCTTTCTTTCTTTTAAATCTCTATTTCTTCTCTCTGCTCGGTCCGTAAGACTGAGTGGTTTTTTTTTCCTTTATTTTTCTCTTTTCTGTGTATGTAATGTTGATATGTTTTTAATTGTAAATTTAATAAAATTTATTTTAAAAAAAAAAGAAGAAAAGAAAGGCAGCCTCAATTCAGCAAGGAAATCCCAGAAATATGTTACTTAAGTATTATGCAGAACTAATGAGAAAAAATGAATTCAGCTCAGAATAATTCTTTGCATCATGATCTGCCCTTCCCTTCACACATAGAGTATTTAACAGCAAAAGAAGAAAGAAGAAATTTCACACCATACATTTTTCATTTATCCAAAAAGTAATAAACAGTCCTGAGCCAGACTTTTCCATATTATTCTTTTATATTCTCAGATGACCTTAACCTGGTTGTTGCTTTCTTCATGTTAACAGCCAGAAAGAAATTAAAAAAAATAAATCATATAGTCCAGCCTGTCATTTTGCCAAAATTAGATCTATCACCTGTGACATATGATGTTCAGTTATTAATATGGAAGTTTCTTTCTGATTGGTGCCTTAAATTGTAGTGGAAGTTGTTTATTTCCCCTTGGATTCCACATAATTAGTAACATAATATTAAGATAAGTGAAAGAGAAGAGTGACAATCAAAATAGATCTCAGGATACAAGAGTAACATTATGGACGTCTTCTGAATCTCCTAGATCTCTTTTTCCCCATTCTATTTCTGCTAATTCTTTATCATATAATTCTTTAACTGATATGACACCAAAATACGAAGCCCCATCTCTTGAAAAAGAATGATAGAAGTTGGTTGACACATGCTTTGATAATAGCTGCCAGTATTTAGAGTGCCGGTTCTAATAGCATTGCCCAAAGGTAATCACAGGAATGAGAATCTATGCTATCTTATTTTACTCAAGCTGCCAATATTGGAATCCCCAGTGATTACTGCTCTTTGATTCACATAAAGTGAAGATGGTGCTACTGTTCCATGAGAAAAATCAGATTCCTTTATTAAGACCAACCATATTGCCAGGGAAATATATATAGGCTTTAGTGTTCTGATCAGCCAGATGGGATGAAAAAGAATTAAGAGTAAGGGGGAGAAAAAAGAAAGAACAAGTTGAAAACCACCACCCTCAAAATGACCCAGATTTCTTGTTATAAATTCTGCACTTTATATTAGGCTTTAAAAAGTCCAAGATTGCAGACTGAATAAATTATCCACTTAAAATTATGGCTTAATTTTGTTGAGGTTAAAGTAACAAGTGGAATCTCTGTTTCTTAAAATACACAAGTCATTGATAATCCAGATCTCTTCATACAAACCTGAAATATTTAATTTATATAGTTGCCCATCTTATATCGAAACCAGGGTGGCCCCCTATCAGTGGTGGGATTCATATTGTTTTACCACCAGTTCGGAGGGCATGGCTTGGTGGGCATGCTTTGCCTAACGCCAGCTTTCCCCACACCAGCTGAGACCTGCAGTGCCAATCAGATGAGAGGATAAAGGAGAGAAAAGCCCAGGGGCAGGTGGGAGGGCCGATCCTGCCCTTTTCTTTTTCCTCTCAGCTGATCGTTGGCTTTTTTTTACTACCGGTTCAAGTGAACCGGTCCGAACCAGTAGCATAATCACCACTGCTCCCAATCAACAATTATAACAATATCAATAATAAAATGTTATGTTAAATCTATTAAAACCATCAACGTTCAAAACCTGGCACCAAAGTTTAAATTCTAACATACAGTTATTAAATCCTTTCACCCACCTCACCCTATATCAGGGGTGTCAAACTCACATCATCGTGGCAGCATCATGTGACATATTGGGACTTATTCCCCCTTCACTAAAGCAAACATGAGCATGGCCAGCACGTGATGCATCCGGCCCACAGACCTGGAGTTTGACAGCTCTGTCCTGTTTGATCACTTGGGGGCGAAAGCTAGGTCTTCAGTGCTTTTTGGAAGGTTAAAAAGAAAGAGGCCTGCTGAATTTCAGAGGGAAGGAACTTCCATAGGGAAAGGGCTGCTATGGAGAATAGCATCTAAACTTATGTAAACCACTCCCCTCCCATAGCGCTTTACAGCACTTTCTGGGCTGTTTCCAATGTAAGCAGTATTTGCATATCATCCCCAACAATCTGGGGTGTCATTTTATTTTTTTTTTAAACAAATTTTATTAATTTTACAAAAAACACAATACACAATCCAGGCATAACAACTTGAAAAATCTTTTCTAAGAGAAAAATTAATGATAATTAAAGAAGAAAGCCAATAGAGCATATAAAATATTTACCTTATCTATTTAACTTCATATCTTATCCAGACTTCTCCTTTTATTCAAATTATATTTCTTGCTTAATAATAAAATTTTATTGCCTTTCATAAACATACAAAACACAAAACATAAACAAAACTAAAAGATATTTTCTGAAGGCTGCCTGGTCCTGGGTTGAAACTCTTCACACAGACACAAATTCAAGCCTCCTATTCACTTTATATATCTTTCCATATCTTATTATCATTTTCTTTTCTTTTTTTTAAATAAACCAATTTTATCAATTTCATAAAAACAGTGCACAAAGAATCAAGGCATAACAGCTTATAAATTCTTTTCTAAAAAAAAATAATAAAGGAAGAAAACTAATAAAACATAATTATTCCAAATTATAGTATCAATACTTTATATTTAACTTCATATCTTATCCCAGCTTCTCCTTTTCATCCAAATGTTAAT